>VDFB02000020.1:32958609-32989025 GCA_007258455.2 Sequoia sempervirens
TCCATTTTGGGTCCTTACATCCCTCCATCTACCATCTCCAATCCTCCATCTACCATGCCCTTGTTTCCTCCAGGTCCTACGTCTATTTTGGGCCCCTATATCCCAAAATCACCTCCTCCATCTCGTCCTATCCATCCTTTCATCCATTCATCACCTATCCATCTCATCTATCATAAACATCATAATCAGGATCGACAAAGGCACATACCTAAATATCCTCCATCTACACATAATCCCCATACTCCTCCCCCCATCACTCCACATCATCCATCTCCTCACACCCATCCCATTCCTACTAAAAGCATTTTAGTTGTTAAAGAAAAAATGCATCAATCTAAACATCCGCATGAATCAAAAGCTTCCCATGTCCCCTCTAAAAGACATGTTAAAGCAAAGAAAAATCAAATCCAAAATCCAAATCAAATCTGTAGGCCGCAAAGGCCCACCAAAGCAAACATCAAAACCATGTGGATCCCAAAGAAAACAAATGAAGCCTCCATAAGAACATCCAAAGTTGCTAATCCAAAAGCTAATCATACACCCCTTTCATCTCCTAAGTCTGTTTTGGGTCTTTATGTCCCGAAATTCACCATTCCATCTCCTCCATTATCCCCACATTCTCCATCCCTTAATCCTCGTATCTTTTCACATCCACCACCACATGTGCCAATGTTGGTCCTGAACACATCTCCCCATCACATATTCACCCCATCGTTCCATCCATACCCTTTGCATCATCCCATCCATTATCCTATGTATCTCCCCTCTCAAATCCCCCTAATTCATCCTCTTGCATAATCCATTTATCCTCATAAGGTTGTACCAACATCCCATAGTCGGTTCGAACATGGGCTCTTACTACCTCGTATAGAACTTGATGCTTGAGTCCTTCATCCATATCCTTATCATGTATCTTCACAATTCTCTTATCCACATCCCTATCCTTATCCATTTTTTCATCCCTACTATCAAAAAAATCAAAGAAAAAATCAAAATAAAAATAAAAAATAAAATAGTAAAATAATCCATCCAATATGGTGGCTTTGCTTAAACAAGTGCCTTGGATAAATACCATGATAAAAAGCATGGCTTGGCGTCATGCGTAAATCCCCATCTGCACTTGGGGGCAACTTCTTGATATACATTCCCTCCATCCGCTATGCTTCCAACTATGCACCCGTCTTCCTGTTATCCATCCTCTTCATAAATCCCCCCATCCCACCTATCTTCCGCATCCTACCATCATATCCCATTTATCTCCCATTCCCTCCATCCTTCTTGTGATCTTGATCAAAATAGGGGCACCTATCTATGCATGCTTTGGACACCTATTGGTATGCATTCCCTTCATCCATGCTCTATCATATTCCTTAGCCACCCATCCTATCCTCATCTAGTTATCTCCTTTATCTTCCCATCCACATCTTCCATCCATACCTCTCACTATACCATTTATATCCATTCCCCTTTGTGGCTGTCCTTAGAACATCCATCTATCCCTACTCCTTTTCATCTCCCATCCTTATGTCCCTATCCATCTATCATAGCATCCCTCCCATCTCCCCATCCTTATCTTCGTATCCATCTATCCTAGCATCCCTTTCATCTCCCAATCCTTATATTCCCATTCATCCAAACAATCCCTCCCATCCCCCATCCCTATCCTATATCTTTATCCAATCTTCCATCTTTATTCTCATCCCATCTCCTCCCATCTCACAATCCCTTGTCATTGGTATCTGGCTATAGGCCTCCCCCCATGCAACCCAATGCCATTTATCTCATCGTCATCACCCCTGCTTCTCTTGCACATCTTTCCAATCTCCTATCACTTTTCATCACTCATCTATCTATCATATCATCCTCCTAAGTCATTTCAATGCTTTGGATAACTATCCCATCCCTGAGCTTTATCTAATCATCATCTCCTATCCAATCCAATAGGTCTATCCTATCTTGTCGTATCGGTCCCACCTTTTTATCCACTTATCCAATCATCTTATCATCCTTTATCCATTGTTTTCCTTTGGTCTTGTCGAACTACATTGCCCCTGCGCTTTCACGTAGGCAAGGTCGATCATTTGATCCACCCCCGGGGTTCCATCATCGATCTTCATTGTCCACTTTTCCCTTCTATCATCTATCATCGGTCTTTCTCCTTTTGTCCATCCTATTTTTACAATCCATCAAGGTCTCCATCTTGGTCAGTCATCCACCTTTCACTGAACTACGAGGGCTCTACGCTTTCACGTAGGCAAGGCTAATATTTGATCGGCCCCCGAGCCCCTAGGTCTTTAGGGTGTGTCAGTCCCATGTCTTGTCTTCCTTGTGTCGTGCCATCAAGCTATGCCCTTATCTAGCCAATTCTTCACAAATGAGATCCACTTGTATCATGAGATCCAAATCAATTTTGAACATCCCACGTCATAACGATCTTTTAGTTTCATATCCATCATCTTTGGTCTCAACAGGATGCATCCTTCCTAACAGACCTCATCAATCCCATCCATCCCCTTGATCCTATGGCAATGGACGTTGGAAATTGATTGTGATATTTTGATACTTTTGAATTTTGTTTATCATTTGAGCTCCCTATCATCACTTGTCAAGGCAACCATGATCCATCATATTATGGTGTGTTTTGATTGGTCAACATAGGGGCATATATTGCTTTTTTGTTTGATTGTGTCTTC
Organism: Sequoia sempervirens; assembly: GCA_007258455.2. Lineage (NCBI taxonomy): Eukaryota > Viridiplantae > Streptophyta > Pinopsida > Cupressales > Cupressaceae > Sequoia > Sequoia sempervirens. Next base: position 32,961,303 of record VDFB02000020.1, read on the forward strand.
TTGGTTGTCCCATGTAGTACCCACCAAGATCCTCGAGGTCTTGTGTTATGCTGGGGCATCCTTTTATGCTTGTGGTTATCTCAATACCTGGTCCAACCAAGGTCTTTGTGACTTTGGGGTGTTGAGATAGCCTTCTTGTCTATTGTGTTTGTTTTATGCATTAGACACTAATTCGCCTTGGTTCTTCATACCCTGGCACTTGGTGTCTTATGCTATAGCAAAACTCAGTGCTCCAAAGATGACAAATTGCATTAGGATTGCATTTCATTTTCCATTATATCGTCTTGCATGTCTCCCCCATCCCTTCATCCTTTTTCACAATCCCCCCATCCCTCCATCTTTTTTCCTATCTCTTCACCCTTTCTCTCCCCCCTTGTATTCCTCTGTCTTGCCCTCTGGCTCCCCACATTGCGTGGTGAAACGCCCGTCGGCGGAACCACCGGGGGTAGTATGCCGCTGATGTGGAACACGCAGTGAAGTGACTCCGCCCGCTTAGCGATGGGCGAGAACCACCCGGCAGGCGGCTCCACGCCAGCAGCGATGGCGGAACCACTTACGGAAGGCGACTCCGCCCGCCCGCGATAGTAGGAATAAGCCCCACACCATGAATAGGCGGAACGGCCCCTTAGTCGGGCTTGGCTTCCACCACTGTCGGTGGAACGCCCGGTCGAGCCTTCCTTCCCTACCGTAACCTTTGACCCCCAAAATTCACATTTTTATTGTCTTTTTCAAAAAACTAATCCCGACCCATTTCGTAATTTTTCCATACCATCAAAACCCATGTGTTGAAATTTTCAAAATCAATTTTTGATTTTTACACTGAAACTTCTAGAGGCTGTAACTTTTGACTCGGGTGTCCGTTTGAGCTAAAATTTGACAAGAAGTTGCGTTATGAGATAACAAGTGGATTTCCAACTGGTGTCTTTAAAATTCGTTGGAACCCGTTAGGGCACATTTTCAGGGCCTCAAACTTTCATCTTGACCCTCAAAATCCCAATTTAGTGTTTTCCAACATTTTAAAAAATTGTTTTCACTCGTAACTCGAAATGCATATCTCAAATTTGGGATGTTAGTTGGCAATTCATCCTATCTCAATATTGGGTATTTGTTGGAAAAAATTTGGACTCTCGAAATTCTATCCATGAGGTTTCCTAAAATGGCAAAATTTGACAATTTTTGAAAATTGCCAAATTGGGAAAAATCTGATTGTCAACACCTTACGCCCTTTAAACCCCGGAACTCGGTGTAGAATCAATCCAATCATATCCTTCAATCATTCTAGTCTTCAATCCAATCCTCATCTGAGCTTTAATCTTATCCCAATCTAAGCTTAACCAAACCCCTAATATGAGCTTTTGTCCAGCTATAGTCCAAATCTTTGGATATCAAACCAAATCTTATGTGCATCTAGTAATATTCCTCACATGTCATTTTCATCTAATCCTAATCCATCTCCTAATTTCTTCATTAGGGTAAGGTATTTAATACTTAATTAACTATCTTAGGTATTTCTTCATTAATTAAATACCTTAGGGATTTGGCAGAATTAAAGATATTAATTAAATAATAGTAATATTACTTAATTAATTCAGATAAGAGGATGTTTAGACGAAAATATTACTTAATCCCTAAGGTATTTAATTAATAATTAAATACCTTACCCTCCTTAATCCTCTTTTCATCAAATAAATTAAATAAATATTACATTTATTTAATTCCTCACATGTTATTTTCATATAATCCTAATCCATATCAAACCAAATCTTAGGATCCTTCTTCATAAATCCATTTGTACTTCATCCATCTCCTATTGCTTCTCTTACTCTCTTACCCATCACCTTGCATCATCTTCCTCATCTCCCTTTGCATCACATCATCTATTTCGAGAGCACACACGTGTTCTCTTCAACCCGCATGTCCTCTCGAGGGGGCATCCTCAATCCCTACTCTTCATCTTCACCCCCATCGTCTTTCTTCCTAGTCATCCCTTTGATAACTAGGGCATCTTTTCCAATCTAACCATATTCTTCTAAGTTCTATATTTTAATATTCTTTGAAATGATGCTACTTCATAACACCATCTCAAAGAGGGGCAAAATGTAGACATCCAAATTTGGACACTTAATTTATCCAAATTTATCACTTTTCGTCTAAACATCCTCTTATCCAAGAGTTAATTAAGTAATATTACTATTATTATTTAATTAATATCTTTAATGCGCCGAAATCAGTAAGGTATTTAATTAATAATTAAAATGCCTCTAATCCTCTTTTCATCAAATAAATTAAATGAAATGTACATTTTATTTAATTCCTCTATGTCATTTCATCTAATCCCTAATCCATCTCCTAATTTCTTCATTAGGGATGTTGCATCACCTAATCCTTGATTAGGATGTATTCATCCTCCAACTTTACAAGTTGGCTTCCTGAAATCATTTATCTTCCTAATTCTTGCGATTAATTAATGCTTAATGTTGTAGTCAACTCTCTCCATCCCCGGAATTTTTAATTCTTTTATTCCTCAAGAATCCTTTTCCCCGTGCATCTTCTAGAGCGTTTGACTTGTCACATCGAGTCACATGTGATAAACTCCCACCTTTGGGAACATTGTCTTATCACCCGGATTCTTCCGATCATTGTAGATTTAAAATTCACTTTTATTCACCCAAGATTCTTCCCATCTCCCCGAAAATGTACTTTGAGGTACTTGTACTTCCTCCACCTCATGTGCCTTTTTGCCACCTCACTTTTACCATCTCCCCTTAGCCCACTTCACCATCCACATGTCGATATGTGAGGGCTTGTGAGTTCTCAACTCACATGGCCTTCATCTTGTTTCTTGTTGGATCTTGTTGATTGAATTCTCTAGAGAATTCAAATTCTCCTATAAATACCCCCTCCTCAAGGGCATTTTTAAAACACTTAGCCATTTGATAACTACATGCTGCCAATTTGCACTTTCAATCCTTTGCCATCATCTAGCCATCTCTTTTAATCATTTTGCACATTTAATCTTGCATTTAGTCACTCAAGAAATCATCTAAGGAGCACACAAAATCATCCCAAGCAAGGGCCAATCAAGGAGACATCAACAGCAAGGAAGGTGAAATCGTTTATATCTTGTTTTGTCCATTTTCCTTCTTGTTTTATCTCTCTTTTGGCTAATCTTGAGGTGTCCTTAGTCTTTTATCACTTGCATTTTTAAAGTTATTTTGCACGTTAGAGAAGGATAAAATTCTTAGGTTCACATTTCTGGCACGCATTGTCGACCTTCCTTCTACTTTCCGTCCATCGCCCAACTTTCGTCGGTGCTTCCGGGCCCAACCTTGGGGGATGTTCATTGTTCATTGTCTGTCTTTCATCTGTCGTCCGCTTTGGCGCCCACCCCCTTGGGCCCACATTAATGTTTATGGTCCAAATGGGCTCCAAGTATGAATATTATGATATTTTGATGATGCATGGATGTATCTAACAAGGATTTTGTAGGATTTGACTAACGCTTGCCTTGATTTGTGTATAAAAGCACTTACGACACTTCATGTATACAAGATTCAAGGAGCCTATCGCGGGTCCATCAAGGAGACCCATTGAGAAAGCTAAACAAGGAAAAGCACATAGCTCCTTTCACCATTCATTTTATGCTCACCTTTCCTCGTAGAAGCAGGCCTATGCTAAGGGAGTCAGTGACAAATCCACAAAGGGTGGTCTTGAAGGTGGTGGGAGGGAGCAACCATTTCCTCCCTCCAAACAAATGATCATGATCTGTCAAGAGCTGTCTCATCAAATCCATCTCGCAATGATGCAAAGTTGTAGGTGAGGTATGTCTGATCCAATGGACAATGTTGCGAATGCATCAAGCAAAGAGTAGCCTTCCAACAATTTCAGGTATAGTGAAAAGGGCAATCAACTAAATGACAAAATTGTTACAACACCTGAGCATTAGAAGACAAAACAAGGAAAAGACAAAAGATGTATTTTAAATTGCTGAATATTGAGGGGTAGGTGAAACCCTAATGTAAACAAATTTGGGCCATTCGTTGTAAATCAATTTTGGCTATTCATTTGGGCTTTGAAAAACTATAAATAGGGGTCTCCCCCTCATTTGAAAAGGGTTGGAGAGCTGGTGCAAAAGGCATTTGCAGCAATAGAAGACGACATTGCACGATTTTATGGATGTTCTTTTTGATTTTGCTCATTTTGCATGCATGTTTCTATTTCCATCTTAGTTTTACTATTAGTTTCTTGAATGGAAGTGGTGATGGTGATTGTTGTTTCAGTATTTGATGAATTTCAAGCTCATGATTTTTGTGGTTCATTGATGATGAATCACTTTGCAAAGCTAGTCTGAGCTTCCTTCCTTTATTGTTGCAACTTAGTTCGATTGCATGTGCATGATCTGTGTGTGTAATCTAAAAATATATAGTCCTTAGAAGATTGCACTGGTTTTGTGTAACTGTAGGATCCTCTTGGCCAAGCAAAACCCAGTTTAAGGAGTTTGTCTACTATAGCAGCCTCCATGATCACTGTTCATTCATATTTTCAAATCCAGGAACTTGCTCTCTTCCCTGCCCTTTTTTCCTTTTTTTTAATAAGTAACCTTAGGCAAAGTTCATTGCACATTGTAAAGCCAAATCCAATGATAAAAGGGAGTTCAAGACTGTTGTTTGAACCTGCAGCAAACACACAACTCTCCCATCTTAAGAACTCCATTTGCATATCCAACTTCCCACGCTTTGTAACTCATCTGTAAGTCCTCCTTGTGTTTCCAACAAATCACATAAAATAACTGAGATATTCCAAGCACTGTCAAGACCTGAAATTAGAGACCTTGGGATAGTGTTATGCAATCTGATTGTGGAAGATTTCCTTTCAAGAGAGGTGATGCACCTATGCATTACCTGTGTTGATAAGTGCATAAAAACACATCAACAGTATCTACATTTTTAGTGTACCTAAAGTTGTTGGAGGTAGTGAGTCGAAGGTTGTAGATGGTGTAGAGTTACTGTGGTGGATTTTCTTGTTGCTCTAAGGTAGTGAACCTCCTTGTAGCAGTCTTCTTCTATTCTCTTCTATTTTGAACAATGATTCCTTTGAGCAGTGAGCCCTTGGTAGTGAGTCATTCTTTTATTTTTGGAAATGATCCCTTGGAAGTGAGCCAATATTTTATTTTGGGCAATGAGACCTTTTGATAGTGAAACTTTTGTAATCGGTGTTGTTATTCATATACGTGAGTTAATCCTCACTATGGTTTTTTCTTGATTAGGGTTTTCCATGTAAATTTGGTGTTATATGGTGTATGGTTGTGAATGTGTTTATGTTTCATTAGTTTATATTCATGTTGATGCATAATAAGGGTTTGAAGGTTAATGAGGGTTTTGAATATTTTATTGTACAACTGATTCCCTCCTCTCAATTGTCTTATGTCTAACAATTGGTATCAAAGTTGTGATTCCTTGGAAGAAGCTTAACTGCTTGAGGTAGATTTGGATGACACACATGAATGGTGTCTATAGATGTTAAAATATGCAAATGGTTAAATAACTAACAATTCAACAAGCATGGTTAGTTTTCAAACAAAGCAAGATTTTAACATCCATATGAAATGAGTCAACATGCTTTAATGATGCAATCAAAACAACAAAAGGATTAAATAAACTAGATGAAAGCATACAATAAATCATGAAGTAAATAACATCTCATATTGGATTGGTGCTATTGTTGAAAATAGCCCTTTCCCAATCCTTGATAGATAAGCTAGATGATAAAATGCTATGAAGATGATGATAAGATGGGAAAAATCAGTTCTCAAGGAGAGTGACTTTGCAAGAGATTGTGGAGTGGACAAAATCAGTTCTCACTTGAAGAGAGTGACTTTGCATAAGCTTTGTGGATGATTTGTGGAGGATTTGATCAAGGATGAAGCCTCTATTTGTAGATTCTCAAATGCTAAGAGTGTTGAAAAGGGACCAATGTGGGACTAAAAACAGGCCAATGAAAAGAGGCCACTTGTCAACTTGTGAGTGGTTGATGCATGTGCAAGATTTGGGAAATGTGCCCAAGAGGGGGAAATTTGAAATTTGAAATGAGAGTTAATGCTGAGTTTGACTTGTGCAAGGGACATGTAAGAGACATGTAAGACCTATTAAATGCCTTGTTGGATGTACCTTTCAACTTGCTTTTGAATTCAAATTTGAGGGAAGATGCCATGTTGAGTGAAAATGCTGATTTTAATAAATCAATAAATTGATTCATTTGCGCAAGTGGGATTATCTAGAGGATGTGATGGGCAGTTAGGTTAGTTTAATCAATATTAGATTAGCTTAATGATGATTAGGTGATTTTGACTTTTATGACTTAAATATTTGATTTATTTAATTCAGAAAAGGATGGAATATGCATTATGATTTAATTAAATGAATGTTTGATTTATTTGATTAAAAGGTTGATGATAATGTTTATTTAATTTTAAATTAATGACCTTAGGAGATGGAAATTAATGAGATTACCTGATGAATGGATGAAGGTGAACTTGATTAATTGATGAATGGACTTAATGTGAAACCTAGTTTACTTGATGAATGAACCTAATTGAATGCATAATGTTAATTTTGCATGTCTACAGTGTCAAAGTGTCTATGTTTGATGAGTCAAACTATGCTTTCTAGAAAGCCAGGATGGAATCCTTTCTCTTCTCGTTAGATTTTGGTGTTTTGAAGTCAGTTGAAACTAGATACACTATACCTACTACTCCTCCGACAAGTGATGATGAGATCGAGAGTTATAAGAATAATGGAAAAGCAAGGAATGCTATCTTGAGTGGGATTTCTAATTCAAAACTTGTGAAGGTGATAAGCATCAAAACTTCTAAAGAGATCTGGACAAATTTGTAGAGCATTTATGAAGGAGATGATAAGTTCAAGCAAGCAAAGATGTAGAATTTCAAATCCAAATTTGAATTCTTAAGTATGTGCAAAAGAATCATTTTGAAAATCAAATCATTAGAGATAAGAGAAAAGGTGTACTAACAAGAAGAAGATATGTTATGGTGGAGGAATAGGTAAACTTTTGTTTACTCTCTGGGGTAGAACCTAAAATAGTAACTGAAGTATGCAAGGATGAGAATTGGATCAAAGCTATAGAAGAAGAATTGAAGTAGATTGAGAACCAAGCATGAGAATTTGTCCCAAGACTAGCAAACAAGAATGTGATAGGAACTAAATGGGTTTTCAGAAACAACATGAATGAGAATGGAGAAGTTACTAGGAAAATTCTAGGCTTGTGTGTAAGGGCTACTCACAAGTGCAAGGAATATATTTTGAAGAGAGTTTTTCTCTAGTAGCAAGAATGGAAGCCACTAAAATGTTTTTGGCTTTTTGCAACACATAAAGATTTCAAGGTGTATCAGATGGATGTCAAGTCTACATTTTTGAATGGTGAGTTAGAAGAAGAGGTGTACATTGAACAACCAGAAGGTTTTAGTTATCAAAAGATTTTGATATGGTCTGCAAGTTGAAGAAAGCTTTATATGGACTTAAACTGACTCCTAGAGCTTGGTATGCAAGATTGGATAAGTATTTATTGCAGCAGGGATTCAAAAAGGGTAATGCAGATAGTAAAATTTACTTCAAGGTTGAGAGAGATCAAATTTTGATTGTGGTTGTGTATGTTGATGACATAATCTTTGGAGGAAATGAGGAAATGTGTAAAAGGTTTACATATATAACATGGGCTATATTATAGTGCTTGGCGTATTTAAAAGTCTGTGAATTAATAACAATGTGAAGTGTGTATATAATGCACATATATGAAAGAATAAAGACAACACATAGTTTGTTATATATTTCTAAGTGAATACAGATGAAAGAAATATGCAAAGCACATAAGCTAGTGCTATAGTGAATAATGAAATATGTTAAAAGAAACTACAAAATAATAATCAAACCCAACATGTTGATGTGGAAAGTGCAAGCGCCACAATAGGTGGAAGAAAACAATTAGAAGTCTATGAAACCAACACACAACTTAAAATGAGCATTAAGACTTTGTTAAAACAAAGTTGGCTAAAGCTTATGAAGGTAGTTGACTTGCTTTGCAAATAGGAAACCTGTAGTTGAACATTTCTCTGATTGACTCTGTAAAAAGAGTCATTAATATCACTTGACAAGGCAACTCATCCATTTTAGATAATCTGGAAATAATGGAACTATTTATGTATTTGCAAGTTGAGTATTTTAGAAGCCACATTTCATTTTGGTTGGCTGAGTCGATGCATTCAAAGGAGGAATTAGTCTTATTGTTGAGTGGTGGTAGCAAGAAGAGAAAAGGTGGCGGATTTAGGATCTCATTTGTAGCATTGAGTTTCTCAGTTTTTGGTATAAATAGAGGTAGCCTCTCTAGCTTTTGTTTACTCATTTTGATTTTTTCTTATTCATTTTTAATTCTTTTGTAGTTTTATATGCAAGTAAGTTGTTGAGTGCTTAGTGAGAAAGAGAGTTTGCTTTGTGAATTTGCATTGGTTGAGAGCTTTATGAGAAGCTAGAATTGGAGTTAGGCTAAGTTTAGAAGTAGTAGCAAGTGTGACTATAGGGTTTGAGCTTAGGAAGCAACATAATCTTTTGGAGTTATTATTTCAGGCATGCTAATTTTAGTACTCTATTCCTTTTATATTGAAATAATATTTGTTTACGAATGCAAGCGATTGGAAAAAGATGAATTATATGCATGTTGCGATTGCTTGAGTGTATTTAAGTTATTTCTTATTTTGGTTGAGCTTGATTGAATTTGGTGGAATTTTTTTTTATGAAACCCTATTGATTGATATATATATTATGAATGCAAGTGATTGGAAAAAGATGAATTATATGCATGTTGCGATTGCTTGAGTGAATTTAAGTTATTTCTTATTTTGGTTGGCTTGCCTGAATTTGGTGGAATTTTTTTTGAAGAAACCCTATTGATATATATATATATATATATATATATATATATATATGTATGTATGTATTCTCTATGATGGAATTGTGTGAATATGTTCACTATTTGATCTATATCCAAGTTGTCATAAACCATATATATGCTTACATGGACAATTAAATGTGGGGAAATAATGTTATCTTGAAGTACTTTGTTTAAGATGTCAGATTTTGAACATGGGTGCTTAACTTGGTTGTTCTTGGGGTTAGGATAATCTGTGGATGGGAGTAACCTAGTTGGTCACTTTGTTATGTCATTACCTTTAGGATTGAATGTGCGTTATGATTGAAAAGAGTATGAATGGTCAAATGCCAAATCAAGCTAAGGGGTGGGTGAACATACGACTTCGCTTCCGAGCGACTGATTAAATCAAACTTTGGCCAAAGTAGTGTAAGTAGCCACTTTTTACACTATCGGTTCACTGTGAGCTAGGTTTGCATACTAGGCAAGGAATGTCATACATGTAGGTTGAGCCAATGCATGGTAGCTCTAGTTATGTAGGACACAAGACTATGCTCAAGGAGGCTAGAAGTATGAGGTCACCAAGCCAATCTCTTCGTCGAAGGGTTGGGCCATCTTACCAATAAGGTAGATATGTGGGGGACCACAGTAAATCCATGGTAAGCAGAAAAGCCCTTTAGTGATGCTCTCCCTCATATAGTTGGTGATCGAAATTTGAGGATGTATGTTAACATGGACATCTGGACCATTTGTATCTATATTTCATTAAAAGCTCATGGAAGCTATGTATGTATTCATGTATCTCTTTTTTATTGAGAAATTGTAAATGGGAAAATGTTATCATTGAAATGGAATTATGGAATACGAAAGCATTACTTGGGATTTTGTAATGTTTATTTTGTAAATACAATGAAAGTTTGAAATGGGATTATTTCAAATGTGCATCTTATTATTGAAATTGAAAAGAAAAAAAATATTTCTATATTTTGCAAGCATATATTATTCACATGTGGTTTAAAACATAGGTAAATTCTTTACATTAAACATTGGGCATGTTACAAATATATAATTATTTCAATTACAATTTGTGTGTGTAAAATATGTGAATGAGTAATAAAACTACACAATCAATGAAACATTATATTAAAGAATTCAAATAACAAATCTAATCGAATTGAAACAAACAAATTCTCGAAAGTCGTCCCATTGTTCTCTATCTCTAGGGATTTTTCAAATCATTGTGGCTCTCAAAATGTTTGTATGCACAAGAATTTTCAAATGAAAACCTAAAGAATGAGATGCTAGAAATGCAATAAACCTTTCTACATGATTGACAAACTATATGATGGATGAGTGATATGATAATGATGCTAATGTTGTTGTATGAAAATGAAGGTTATACTATGATAATGATGTGATGAAGCTAAAGAGACTAAGATGCAACTAACAACAAAGCCATGATTATACTAAATGATTCTAAATGCTAAAAATGCTAAATGCTCACAAATGCTCTAATAAAATTTTTACAGAGTAAGATTGCTCAAGAGTGGGATATGAAATGTTGTAGAATGAGGCTGCATTTATAGGATTTCCAAGGCATATTCTGATGTGGTAGCAACCAACGGTTAGGATTTTAGCTAGAGAGATGAACCATGGAGAATGAAGAAGTTAGAGGGAATAAAGGAGTTGGTTCCCTTTAATAGAACACTTTGACAAGTGTGAGAGAGAATAAATGGAGGAAGAGAGCAAAGTGTCTCAAGTTTGTTTTAGAATTTGTTGACGAAAAAGCCCAAATTAAATAAATTGAAATATTCAATTTGTTGAGACACATGACATGATGAGGTGGAAGGAGGAAAAGCTGTAGACATGTGACTAAATTTAAATTTTAGAATTTAAATTCAATAAGAGGAAAGTTAATTAAATAAGACAAACCATTTAAATTTGTTTATTTAATTAAAATTAGAAGAATGTGATTTAAGATAGAAGAATTAGAAAATGAACCATATAAATAAATTTAGAATTTATTTATAAGTAGACGAAATAAGAGGTTTATTAATTAAATACCTTGTATTTAATTAATTAATTATCCTGACTGATTTTAGGTGTATACAATTTGCCCCTCTTTGAAGTGATGTGTTTACACATTGCTTCAAAGAAAAATTTACTGCTAGTGCTGATAAAAAAAAATTCGATATGCCCCAAATGTTGATTTTCGAGTGATGATGGATATATTCCCCCTTAGGAGATAAATTGATGAATTTTTGAATTTTTAAGATTTTTTTGAATTTTTATGATATTTTGAATTTTTTCAAAATTTTGATGATTTTATGATGATTTTCAAATTTTATGATGTTGAAACGATTTATCTCCTAAAAAATGATACTGAACCTACCAGGTGATTGGTTGATTAATTAAGACCCTTTAAAAAAAAAAAATCAATCCCACTTAATTACCCCTTTAAAAGGTTAAAAAGATGTGATTTGAGCTCATTTGTGTCATTTCGATTTTGAAAATTGAGTGATTAGAGCAACTTTGTGCAAATTTAGCAAGATGGTGATTCTGATCCAAACCCACCGTTTCGAGTGAGTTCGATGTCACAACCGCCCGGCCGCATATGGACCTCCGGTATGTGTTGAAAATTGAGGTGTTTTTCTTAGCTTAATACTTTGTAAAACCTTAATATTGCTGATCTAAATAAGCTTTTCCTTTTGTTACATGTTCTTTGTGGGTGATTATCTGATTAATCCATTTTACTATTTGTAGAATGTAGACAAAAGTTGATAGAAGTAGATAGGATATTAGAAAGATTACACAAGCATGTATCGTGGAGAAACCCTTTCGAGAAAAAACTCCACCAAGAATTATTCTATTATTCAATCTCTGAAGTAGATTACAATAGCTCCAATTCTTGCTTGAGAATGCTTCTTTTTCCTTCACCAAAAATTCTTCACACCTGCAATAAAAAATGATACCAACACTCGTCAACTTGCTTGAGATATCTAGGCTTTAATCAACTTTGTAAACTCCAACTAAGTTACAATTACAATGCTGAAGCCCTATCCCTAAAGGTACGCCTATCTCATGCAAATAGAGTTATGTCATGAAGAACAATATCAAATCCTCATCTTCATGCATTTGGGCATCCCAAACTGAAGTAGCAACTCAACCTCTGTTCTATAAAAATATCTTCAAGGCTTCATCCTCAAAGTAGGCGCCTAAAAGTGGTCCCACTTAACTAAACTTTTTGAAATATCTCAACATGCAAAGGAGTTAATTACAAGAAGCCAACTTGGGAACCCAAGTTGGGTCCAAGTGATTTCTTGTTAACTGAAACATTTCTCAACACCATTCATGCAAGAATGGTCATCCCCTATTAGCTAGAGGTAGTCCCTATTATATGTCATGCAACTCAAGTCATGAGCCATGCATTCCAAGTTAACTGAAGTCAACTAGCATTCAACTAAAACTAATTGGAAGATAACTGAACCATAACCGAATCAACTAAACTCCATTTTGAACCGAATCAATCAACTAATCTTGAACTAAATCAATTGAAATTATGCATGCAAACATCAACCCTACCCCTAGGATCTTTACATGCATTCAGAAGTGTTAACTGTTACTCTGTATAGTTAACTAGACTCAAGGTAAGTTTCACCTTACCATGTGGGTGCCCCATGTGCCCCTATTATTTAGAAACTCATAATGGATGCCCTCACATGCTCCTAACATTTAAAATTAATTACAAATGTCAATTAACATGATTATATCATCAAATATTAATCTCTTCCTAATCCTAGTGTTAATGAACACATTCCAAGGACTTAGGAGATACATGAAATAAATAATGTTTAGGATTGCAATTAAATGGCATCCTATTTCCAACATTCTCCCACTTGACATTATACATTGAAATTATTCTAAACAAGGAATAATATAAAAAAAGTACAGGACTCAAGGCCAATGGCCTTCCTGCACCTAACTAATCAATCCATGCTAGCTTTAAATGCAACTTGCATACTCATGAAGCTTCCAAGCAAATGATTAAAACCAAGATAACTTATTTGGTTTCATAAGATAATTTGTAACATTAATTAAAGTTTCAACTTTCTCAATTAATACCTTCCCATTATCAACCAAACCAATACCTTTCCAAAGCCTCTGTATCCAAACTGCCTCTTTGGAGGCATGTTAAACCACTGAATGTGTTGAACTCACATTCAATCAAGGTGTAGGCTCCTCGGTATTTTCTGTTGAATTTTTTTTTGCTTACAAGTAACCATTCCAACAAATATCTCTTACCAAAAGAGAACTCTAGCCTCACCTATTTCTCCAAGTATCGAGGACTTGTAACCAACCAATCCATGCCAAACTCCAAATGCAACACAATACTTTCATGAAGTAATCAAGAAAATGATTAATGTACCCAATACTTAAGAGAATTACACAAGATCAATGTCAAAGCTCCAATCATGAATCAGGAACATAAACATGACATCTATGATCTAACCATCTCCTCTTAGGAGATCACATGCACCATAACATACATCCTGGTCTCAAGAGAACATGTAATATCCCAAACTCTAATCTAGAATCAAGAGTAAACCATGACATAATAGCAACCACTCTAAACCAATAAAAAACCATATCCCCAATCTCATGAAGATAACCTTACCAATGATGCATCCATGTCACTACCAACAACTCCCACTGAACCGTGGTATTGAGTTACACATGGCATCGTGACTACCATCCTCTCCATGAAGATTACTCTGAAACATGAAGCAAAGAGTTATCACAAACAATATTAGCTGAAATAACCAATGCATCATTACTATCATCTGAGGACTCCTTTGTAGAAGAATCAAAACTTTCTTTCTTGTTCTTACAATCCTTCTTCACATGTCCTGGTTTCCCACAGTTCCAACACTTTACCTTACTCTGTTCTTCTGACTTACCCTTCCCTTCCTTGTTTCCCTTAGGTTCCTTTTTCTCAAGCCTACCTTTTACAAATAAGGCATCTTGGATTTCCTCTTTAGACTTCGTCCTCATCTCCTCTGATAGGAGAGTAGGAATTATATTGTCCATCTTAGGATCTGCACCATTACCACTAATTGCAACAATTAGATTTTCCCAAGAATTTGGTAAAGAACAAAGTAACAAAATGCATTTATCCTCATCTTCTAGCTTTACATCTACAAATGCTAATTGACTAAGAATTAAATTGAAAGCATTTAAATGTTGTGCTATAGATTCACCATCTTTCATTTTTAATGAATACAACTTCCTTTTCAGATACAACTTATTGGTGAGACTCTTAGTTTGATAAATATCCCCTATTCTCTTCCATAATTTATATACAGTAGTTTCATCTAAAACATTCAAGAGAATAACATCAGCAAGGCATAATCTAATTGTTCCTCTTTCCTTCTTATCTAACTTAGCCCAATCCTCATCTGAAATAGTTGTAGGTGTCTTTGTCTCATTATTAACCGCTAACCACTGATCTCTTTCTTCAAGAAGATCTTCCATTTTTAGTTTCCACATTTCATAGTTAGAACCATTGAACCTTTCAATATCTAACTAAAAATTCATTGTAACAAAACTTATTTCCAAAACCAGCAAACAACAAAAATAATAAAAGATCCCACTAAGCCAAAATACCTCCAATCTTTTAAGAGAAAGGCATCCCAATACTCTACCCAACCTCAACTCTGATACCAAATGTTAAAAATTGAGGTGGTTTTCTTAGCTTAATACTTTGTAAAACCTTAATATTTATGATCTAAATAAGTTTTTCCTTTTGTTACATGTTCTTTGTGGGTGATTATTTGATTAATCCATTTTACTGTTTGTAGAATGTAGATAGAAGTTGATAGAAGAAGTAGATAGGATATTAGAAAGATTACACAAGCATGTATCATGGAGAAACCCTTTCGGGAAAAAACTCCACAAAGAATTATTCTATTATTCAATCTCTGAAGTAGATTACAATAGCTCCAATTCTTGCTTGAGAATGCTTCTTTTTCCTTCACCAAAACTTCTTCACACCTGCAATAAAAATTGATACCAACTCTCTTCAACTTGCTTGATATATATAGGCTTTAATCAGCTTTGTAAACTCCAACTGAGTTACAATTACAATTCTCAAGCCCTATCCCTAAAAGGTACGCCTATCTCATGCAAATAGAGTTATGTCATGAAGAACAATGGCAAATCCTCATCTTCATGCATTTGGGCGTCCCAAACTGAAGTAGCAACTCAACCTCTGTTCTGTAAATATCTTCAAGGATTCATCCTCAAAGTAGGCACCCAAAAGTGGTCCCACTTAACTAAGCTTTCTGAAATATCTCAACATGCAAAGGAGTTAATTCCAAGAAGCCAACTTGGGCACCCAAGTTGGGTCCAAGTGATTTCTTGTTAACTGAAACATTTCTCAACACCATTCATGCAAGAATGGTCATCCCCTGTTAACTAGAGGTAGTCCCTATTATCTGTCATGCAACTCAAGTCATTAGCCATGCATTCCAAGTTAATTTAAGTCAACTAGAATTCAACTAAAACTAATTGAAGATAACTTAACCATAACTGAACTTAACTGAACTGAACTAAACTAAACTAAACTGAATTGAACTGAACTAAACTAAACTAAACTGATTTTGAACTAAACTGAACTGAACTGAACTGAATTGAACTAATCTGAACTGAACTGAATTGAACTGATCTGAACTGAACTGAACTGAACTGAACTGAACTTCATGCATGTAAACATCAAACCTTAACTCCTAGGATCTTTACATGCATTCAAAAGTGTTATCTCTTACTCTGATAGTTAACTGAACTCAAGGTGAGTGTCACCTACCATGTGGGAACCCCATGTGCCCCTATTATTTAGGAACTCATAATGGATTCCCTCACATGCTCCTAACATTTAGAATTAATTACAAATGTCAATTAACATGATTATTTCATCAAATATTAATCTCTCCCTAATCCTGTAAGGAAAGCAGAGGTACGGAAACACTTTCCTAACGTCAAAACCATAGGGAAGAATGTAGACAATACTTTTAATTTTATAATTACAATTCAATTAAGACACACATGAAAGATTTACAGAAACATAACAATTAGATAAAGACAAATGAACACCATATTTACGTGGGAAAACCCTTTCGGGAAAAAACCCACCACACCAAGCTGAATCTCTTTGTATTACAGTAACAACAAATTACATACAAATCAAAGATACAACTCTCTGGTTCTAGTTCACAGTAGTTTCATTCACTGTTCATCCAATTACAGAAAATGCTCTCAGGAATCTGATTCAATCTCACACACCTTTCCAAATTAGAATTGATCCTTTAAATCTTATCACATATTGATTTTTACCTTCTGTTCATCCTTATCCACCATTGCCATGTCATAGAAAGTTTCCTCTTAAGTGTTGATTTTTCCCTGCATGCAGTTCAGCTCCAGCATCACAACTGTTGCAAAAATCTAACTGTCATCCATTTGAAAATCACTTCCTCTGATTGGTCCACGAGGCTCCACATAGGATGGTCAATCTGGTCAAGGGCGTTCAACTTTTTTGGCATATCGGTGAGACATTAATAGTGTCTCCCCGATGCCACAAACTCTTCATATCGATATCGGCGTAAGTCCAAACAGTCGGCAAGATGTTATAACGAACACCATGAGTCATACCGAATCCATCGACATCCAATGCGTTTCTATTGACAAGATATTCCTCCATTGGCAAGACGTTTTACTGATGCTCACAAGTCATATAGATTTCAACTTTTCCATCGACAAGACTTTACCGTTCGCCAAGAGTTCTCATCGAGTCTCCTTAAGTTTCACCGAAGCACCTGACAATCGGCAAGACATTCGTCTTTCGCCGAGACTTCACTATGAGCACAACCAAGTCTTATCGAGTCAGCAAGACTTATGTCTTTCGTTGAGACCACACACCAAGCACTCATGTCTTACTGAGTCACCAAGACCTGTCACCGAGCGCTCTTATGTTACTCTGAAGCCATACTACTATCGGCAAGACTCTCCATTGGTTTCCAAGACTTCATACTGAAGTCTTTTGTCACCGCGAAGGAACCAAGAGAATGCTCCCGTCAATGAGACCTTTCTTCATCGCTGAGACTTCTCCCCGAAACCCTTGAGCTACTCCATCATCCGCTTTAACACCCGATAGCAACCTTTGTCAGCGAGACATTTCATACTCACTGGGACATCTTACCAAAGCCCTTGTGATTACCCCGATAGCCATATGCCATTGGTGAAACTTTCATCAGTCGCTGGGACTTCTCCCTGATACCCTTGTGTTTCCCCGATGCCCGATAAGAGCATACTGTCGGCCAAAGGTCTCAACTCAACAAAAGGTCACAACGAATACATCTAGGTCATAGCGATAGACTTCATTTGGCAAGACATCAGCTCTGTCTCGGCGACATGAACATTTCAAAGGATTCAGTACAGCTAGTCAGCCAGACATGAATAATGTCACAACAACTTTTCCCTACAGGAGTTACATGTCAGTAAGAATTGAGGCACATATTCTAACAAATCCTAGTATTAATGAACACATTCCAAGGACTTAGGAGATACATGAAATAAATAATGTTTAGGATTGCAATTAAATGGCATCCTATTTCCAACAATATGTACCCCGAAAAACCTCCTCGTCAATTTTGAATTGATTTTTTCCTGCACTTTTAATGTTTGAAAGTCATTTTTTAGCATTTTAGTGCATAGGATATCCGATGTAGTGCATAGGTAGACTGTTCTAGGCAATAGGGACTTTTAGTGCATAGAGTCAAATTTTGAGCGCATATAGTCAAATTTGTAGTGCATATAGTAAATTAGTGCATCCATACCTAGATTTAGCACATCTAATTAATGATTTAGCGCAATAGGTCAGTTGACACATAGATTGCATAAATTAGTGCATATGGTGATCTTTTTAGTGCATTGAGAGATTCAATGCATTGATAGAGTAAAATGGCGCATTGATGGGTTTTAGTGGCGCATTCATAGATTTTCCGCATTAAGGAACTGTTCCAACGCATCGATGAAGTTTTCTAGCACATCAATGTTTTCAACGCATTTAGACCAAACTGATGAAATTTGGATTAGACTCCTTGATTTTGATGATGATTGATCACGTTAGCCAATGTTGTGATGTTTTTTGATGATGTTGATAGATTAGATGATGATTGATCTCATGATAGGTGAGATTCAATAATAGGATAATGATGATTGACCTCATGATAGATGAGGATCAATGATAGGATAATGATAATTGACCTCATGATAGGTGAGGATCAATGATAGATGCTCATGAGATGTAATCAAAATATCATTAGAGCTGATTAGATTGATAGGTTGATTGATGTTGATTGATAAGATTTCTAATTTGTGATATGATATGATGATAGGAGTCGTTGAGGATCCTTCAGTCTCGGGAGCGATTCTCAAAGACCTGGGATTTGATTCCATATCTAGTGCAGGATGATCTAGATGTGATTGGACGATGTGGATTGACTTCTTTGATAGATATGACCCAGCATAGGATTAACAGGGGACTTCTAACTGCTTTGGAAGAGAGGTGGGACAATGATCACAACACCTTTCACTTAGCCACTTGTGAGATGATAGTGACACTAGAGGATGTTTATCGTATCTTGTGGATTCCTATTGTTGGCGAGTTAGTTGTCTATGATTCCACGAAGCAGGGGGGCACTGATGCATTGAGGAGAGTCTTCGAGGATGACCAAATTTGTGGATATGAGATCCCATGGCGGGATATGGTTGATGCATATGTGACACTACCATGTGTTCTTGCTAGTTTTATTTGAGGATTCTTATGTCCCGACCGCAGGTTGAAGGGACTCTCAGTCAGTTGGGGTTGGACATTAGAGAGCATGATCACACAAGGTACCAGATATGCTTGGGGCTCCTGCATGCTAGCACACTTGTACCATGATCTTCACCAAGTGGTTTATCTTAGAGGGGCCAGTTTGTCAGCGGGGGTGACACTACTACAAATATGGGCGTGGGAGCACATAGTTGTCACTCATCCAGTGGCTGATAGAATACATCCAACTAGGAGGCCTTACGTTCATGGATATACAAGTCCAGTTGTCTAGCATAAGCTAGGAAAACTAGAGTACTGGCGAAGGGTTTTGGATGACTTGGATACCGTGACATGGAGGCCCTACCTAGACTACGAGTAGTGGCCGGAGGATGACATAGAGATACCATATGTGTGCACTGCTAGATATTTGATTGGGAGTACACCATTTGTGATAGAGAGATTCCTTCTTGGGAGAGTGCTATAATAGTACAGGCAAGTACAGGGTATGCCCCAAGGAGTTGCTTTATATGCACGTAGACAACAGAACATTCCAGAGTGGGGACCTATTTTATCATATGATGTAGTGTGTGAGGAGTACCTTAGATTACAACCAATTATTTGGGAGTACCATCCAGAGATTATAGAGGTTATCGTATCAAAGGAGTATGCCCACTCTTTCTTTTCACATCCTTTCCTGAGGATATCCAGACCGAACGAGCCAGTACCTTTATTAAATGATGAGTAAGCACCAAGACAAAGGAGGGGTGGAAGAGGTGATGAGGAGGAGGAGGGAGATAACAATGATGATGGAGATGATGGAGATGGGGATGGTGGAGGTGGTGGTGATGGTGATGGTGGCGGAGATGGTGATGGAGGTGAAAAACTAGTATTATTTCTTAGAGTGCCTTGGAGGAGGAGATCCCTGGCGGTTGCAGCACAACAACATGTTTAGATTCATTTGCCCTCATAGTAGTAGCAGGATCAGATAGTTGCTTTACAAGCCCAGGTATAGACTCTACAGGGTCAACTGGTACAAATACAGGGTCAGATATAAACACAAACACAGGCACATCCACAAGAACATGCACAGATTGCTATGTTCACTGTAGAGAGAGATACCTTGAGGTAGCAATGTGAGCATGCAGAGGCCTTGTCAGAGAGATTGCAGAGTGGCCGAGGGTGCCTCAATAGCAGATTACCTCAGAGAGGTACGATAGTCCGCTAGGGAGGCCAAGTATTATAGGTTGTAGTATCATGAGGCAGTCCCTGTAGAGCAGTGAGTTAGTTATTCTCACTCCACCAGGTCAAGACACAGTCATTCTAGGACTACCAGTAGTGGTGTCATTGGACCACCTCGTAGAAATCCAGGGGTAGGACCATTAGGTGGTGCAGCAGGAGGCACTGGGCCAACATTGTCTGGGGGGAGCAGCACATAGCTCCGTTATGATCACTTTTGATGTATTTGAGACATGATGTATACACTAATTTTTTGGCCGAGGACATTGATGATTTCTACTATTTTGACGATGTACCTCTTGACATATTTGGATATCATTGTACACTTGACATTATGATTTTTTGAGATTTATATGATATGCAGCAGATACTCTTTTGATCTATATGTGTTTATGTGATGGATACCTATGATGGATGCATTTAATTTCTACGTTATGATGCTTATATGATGTTTAAGATGCTTATGTGATGATTATGTATGGATGCAATGATGATATGATGATGATTCTATATGTTTGATGCTTTATGCTATATGATATGGGTTTGATTATGTAAATGATATGTAATGCACTTCATTTTTGTATTTTCTAATACAAATATTACGATGTAATGCATGGATGGATGAATGATGTGATAATGCTTTGTAATGTATGTATGACATGCAAATGATTATGCAACTACATGAGAATCATATGTTTTCGTTAATGCCAAATGTACTCAATCCATTAATGATAGAGATAACATCATTTTGAAAATTTTGCTAGCCTTGGAAAAATCTATAAATATAGTTGCAAAAACTAATATGGATGCAATCTACTTTAACCATGCAAATCTAATATGCAAAGTTTTCATTTGGTCAGTTGATTTGTTGTGCTTTTATCACCATTGAGCCTTTGAATTGTTGAAAGTGAGTACAAACATTGATGGTATAATTAGACCATCATGACCTAAGTACTACTTCCATGATTTTTGATATTGCAAGTTAACACAAGCATCTAGGTATAATTAAACTGAGATGACCTGAGCATTGCTTGTGTAAAACAGACAAGAGTTAATCGTTTTCCTATGCAAATTCAAAATGTCATCAATGATACTTTGTAGAGCATGTCCCGCGATAATTTGCACAGTAGTAATGATTAACTCACAGACAACAGACAAAGAAAATATCATTCTCGATTCTAGCTCCTCTAATTCAAGACGTCCTCGAGGTGCTTCGGAGATATGATAACAAAAAATCAAAGTACAACAGTTGAACATTCATGCTAGCGGGATAAAACCATGATTCAAACATCATCCATTTAGATTTGTTTTGATTGATTGATTCGTTTGTTAGTTTGGATGGTTGATGTGTAAAGTTTGATGATTGATGTTCAATGTTAAGTTGCACTATGATTGTTGTGTTGGCGATATTGTCTGACTGCTATTTGTTTGTTGGTTTAAGCTCAAATTTTATTGCCCCCAATGAGTTCAGGATTTTTCCCCCAATCTAGGGTGAGACACGACTGCAATGTCAGGATATGTACATGAGGCTTTCTAATGACAGGCAGAATGATGGCGAAAGCAAATGGTCAACACATGCTCAAATAGATGGAAAAGCTAATCTATCACAAATAGTGCCTATTGTCAGGTTTTCACTACTTGTTTTTATTACACTTTTTTAGATTTTATGATTTTTCACTTTTTTATTTTTTTTGTATTTTTTACTTTTTAACTTTTTTTTGTTGTCACCAAGATGCCTGTTTGCCAGGTTTTCATCAAGGTGACGATTTTTTTCAGGACTTTTACCGTGCACTGGATAAGTTAGGTGTAGCACCTCTTGAGATGCATACTATTGATGGGTTCCTCGAACAAGACCCCTTCAGGTGTAGACAACTGATAGGCTTCAAATCCATAGACTGATACGACCACAAAAGGACCTAACCAGTTTGGTTCAAATTTTCCTTTCTTTTCTCAATCCTGTTGATTTCAAGGATTCTCTTTCAAGACCAAATCACCAACTTGAAATATTCTTGGTTTTACTCTGTGATTATAACTTCTTGACATCCTCTGTTGATAGGCTTTCAGGTGATCCACTACATGCTGACGACGCTCATCCAATAGTTCCAACTCTTATACCCTGGATACTCTATAATCTTCCTCTGAGATAATTCCCTTTAAAGACACTCGAAGGGATGGTAGTTCAACCTCAATACGTAAAATGGCCTCTAATCCATAGACTAGATGATATGGTGTGGCTCATGTCGGGGTGCAGATACTAGTACGGTAAGCCCATAGAGCAAGGTTCAGTTGAATGTACCAGTCACATCCAACATCGTTGACAGTTTTCTTCAAGATTTTTAGAATGGTTTTGTTTGAGGCCTCTTCCTGGCCATTTCCTTGAGGATAGTAAGGTGTGGAAAATCGATGTTGGATATGAAACATTTCACAAAGTTCTTAGACGTCCTGATTCTTGAAAGGTCTACCATTGTCAGTGACAATGGACTGAGGAATGTCATACCGACAGATAATGTAATTTAGGATGAAGGATGCAATTTGTTTTCCAATGATTGTGGTTAAGGGAATAGCTTCAATCCACTTTGTAAAGTACTTCGTGGCTGTGATGATGAACTTGTGCCTATTGGATGAAGATGTATGTATTTTTCCTACCAGATCAAGTCCCCATTGACAGAAATGCCATGTTGAGGCAAATGGTTGTAGTTTTTGTGCTGGTGCATGTATTAGGTTTCCATGGATTTGACATTTTTGGCACTTCTTGATGAATTGAAAAGACTCCTCCATATTTGGCTAGTAATACCCCAAGCGTAGGAGTTTTTAGC
Organism: Sequoia sempervirens; assembly: GCA_007258455.2. Lineage (NCBI taxonomy): Eukaryota > Viridiplantae > Streptophyta > Pinopsida > Cupressales > Cupressaceae > Sequoia > Sequoia sempervirens. Next base: position 32,984,160 of record VDFB02000020.1, read on the forward strand.
AAGTGTTAGTCCACTTGAATGAGTTCCATAGATACCTTCATGAACCTCGTGCAAAGCGGTTGAAGGAGAGTACCATCAAGACCTCGTCGATAAAGTACATCAACTATCAAGGTATGTCGAGCCGCTTGTTGGATGAAGTTACGTTTTTGGTTTTGGGATAAATCTAGTGGTAGGATGTCATCTCTTAGATAGGTGTAGATCTTCCCATAGATAGAAGCTTCAGCCTCAACTAAATCGTATATGACTTGGGATTCAGGGTTATCATAGGCGGGGTTAAACAGTTGTTCCACAATGAACTCATAACAAGCTCGTTTCTCTAGTATCACTACTAAATTTGTCTCCATTTTTTTTACGAACGTTCGACAAATATTTTTCAGAAAAGTGACAAAATGACGAAAACAATTTCGTCGCTATTTTTTCGTTGAAATTATGACGATGCATTAAACATCAAAATAACGACGCAGATTCGTTGGTCGTTTGCATCATAAAATGAATCGGATGTTCGTTGGAATATCGACGAAAACTTCGTGTATCCACTGACGAATTACAACCAAAATGCAATTGCAATGGCTCTTCCGAAGCATTGAAACAACACCAAAATTTCATCGCCATTTCGACGAAATGGGAAAGGAGTTATGACGAAGCCTTCGTCGTAGCTAAGCAACTTCGTTGGGCCTTTTATGTGATTCATCAGTAGTGTTCATCAAAATTGCGACGAAATGGGCAAGGAGTTACAACGAATCATTCGTCGTAGCTAAGTAACTTCGTCGGACCTGTTCTGTGATTCGTTGGTGGCCTTCATCAACATTGCGACGAAATGGGCAAGGAGTTACGATGAAGCCTTTGTCGTAGCTAAGCAACTTCGTCAGACCTTTTCTATGATTTGTCGGTGTCCTTTGTTGAAATTGCAACAAAATGGACAAGGTGTTACGACGAAGCCTCCGCCGCAACTAAGCAACTTCGTTGGACCTTTTATGTGATTTGTCGGTGGACTTCATCAAAATTGTGACGAATTGGGCAAGAAGTTACGACGAAGCCTTCGTTGCAGCTATAGCAACTTCCTTGGACCTTTTCAGTGATTCATCGGTGGTTTTCATTGAAATTGCGATGAAACAACGCAATTTTTTTTTTTAAAAATATTCGTTGAAATGTACCATCGCAAAGACTCTTGGCGATGACCACCAAAGCCAACCCATCGGTGAGAGATCAATCATTGGCACAGGATAGAAAAATCACTTTGATAGTCCATGTCTTGCCGATGACTTCCCTTAGCAAGACAGATCCAATGTCACACCGATCTGACCTCTTCAGGAGTTTTGAACACTGCTGGTTATCAACAAGACATTCTGAGGGTCTCGTTGATTAAACAAGTATCTAAGAGCAAGTAAAAAAATGAAACCTATTAATTTTCTTATTTTGGGGTTCTTTAAATCATAGAATAGATACCATCTTCTTGTGTATAATGTACTTATATTCAGATTTGAATTCGAGACCAATTGTCATTGCACATTCCATTTTACTTGCACTGAGTATTCTATAAGCAATATTTTGATAATGTCAAATGATTTATGGTGTTGTACAACTCTACCTATCATCACAGTTCAGTTGTTCCCCCTGAGAGAATCCTGTAAACACAAGTTTACAATACCAAGTCAAATAATATGAAAAAGACTTACTTCCATACAAATTAAATGATTATTCTCATAATGGAAATTGTCTAATTACAACAACAATTCCATGAAAGGTTATCCATGCTTCATAAGAGATGATTGATCATACATACAAACTGCAAGATGCATAGAAAAAAAATTACACTTGAGAACAACCAAGGGCTAACAAGGGAAGGTGTTAAGAAACAACTCTACCTATCATCATAGTTCTGCTGTTCCCCCCGAGAGAATCCTGCAAAGACAAGTTTACAATACCAAGTCAAATAATATGAAAAAGACGTACTTCCATACAAATTAAATGATTATTCTCACAATGGAAATTGTCTAATTACAACAACAATTCCATGAAATGTTATCCATGCTTCATAAGAGATGACTGATCATACATACAGATTGCAAGATGCATAGAAAAAGCATTACACTTGAGAACAACCAAGGGCTAACAAGGGAAGGAGTTAAGAAACAACTCTACCTATCATCACAGTTTTTTTGTCCCCCCTGAGAGAATCCTACAAAGACAAGTTTACAATACCAAGTCAAATAATATGAAAAAGACTTACTTCCATACAAATTAAATGATTATTCTCACAATGGAAATTCTTTGTCTTAATTACAAATAACAATCCCATGAAAGGTTACGTCCATGCTCATGAGATGACTCCATCATACATACAACCTGCAAGATGCATAGAAAAAGCATTACACTTGAGAACAACCAAGGGATAATAAGGGAAGGAGTTAAGAAACAACTCTACCTATCACCATAGTTCTATTGTTCCCCTCGAGAGAATCCTGCAAAGACAAGTTTACAATACCAAGTCAAATAATATGAAAAGAATTACTTCTATATAGATTAAATGATTATTTTCACAATGGAAATTGTCTAATTACAACAAAAATTCCATGAAAGGTTATACATGCTTCATAAGAGATGACTGGATCATACATACAGATCAGAAGATGGCTAGAAAAATCCATTACACTTTGAGAACAAACTAAGGGCTAAATAAGGGAAGGAGTTAAGAACGTCTGATTGAAGAGAAAATGTAGGAAAATGTTAGCTAATAAGAGAATGAGCATGTAGAACATATTCTGACCTAACTGCTCTGAACAACTTAAACAAAATTAAAATACTAACACACATACATGAGACATGTAATGAACTTCCACATTTGCTATCTTTCATTAATGCAGAGGTAGGTAAAGGAGAAATAATTATAATTGTAACACTATTCATAGTCCAGTAAATTATGTTCGTAATTTGTGTTCAATGGACCTCAGTTTTATCATTATAATGCCCATCTAATACCATATTTTAATCCAGGGTTCAATTATCTCAGATCTAAAGAAGCACCTTCAATTAACCATTTAAAGTACTATAAAATAAGGTAAGACTTTTACTTGAGAAAGATTGGGTACACTTGTAGGATTAAAGTTCTCACAATCATCAAGATTTATTGGCACACAGACACAACCTGCAACATATGAAGTAATGGATGACTACAAGCTAGTGAAATGGTCCTTAATATGTGACTGGTTTGCAAATTGATTGGTAGAAAATATGTCATGCAAATGTGATCTACATGAAATATGAGGACAATCATTGTAATCATCAAAATAGATGATAAGTGCAAAGGAAAGAGTCGAGCTACATCTCTAGAGCCTAAAAAAAACACATGTAAGAAACATAAAAAAAAAACCATTTTTTGGATGAATACAAAATGGTGTCTTCAGCAAGTGATTCATATGCTTTCACACCTGACACAAGACATTAAGAAAGATTTTAGTCTTCCTCTGTGAAATTAACTACTTACAGAATAAACCCATAAACCAATATTATATACCTCCATGTCTAGCCGAGGGTAGGTATAAGAGAAAAATTTCTTCAATGCAATGTCGAAAAATATCAATGTGTGTGTAGGTTTGCATTACTCAAAATATCATTTCACTGCCTAAGGAAAAATATCAAAGTGATGTTTTAAATTTTAATCTTCACATAGGCCCCCTTATTGCTACACATGCATATACAAGCATTATTCGAGCTCTAAACTATTCAAATATTAAGGATTTAATTAGCTATAAGATGGAAAGTTGTTGTTTAGACATAATCCATCATCTTTTACATATCTTTATTCACTCCTAGCGCTTTAGATAATTTTGTGTAAATGAGATAGAAATGTGAATCTTTTATGACAAAGAAAATTCTTAAAAGGAGGGGAGAGAGAACAAAGGGTAGGGGGCAAGAGAATTCCTGAATGTATAGCAGCGCATATAACATTTTGATCATTATAACAATGAAACAAATCTTAAGTTTGAAGCATTAATATCATTTACAACATTTATGATCAAGAATGAATGTAAGTAGAGAAACTTTTGCATACCTATAGATGGTACAAAATTTCATGGTTAAGTCGAAGCCTCCCATCAACAACAAGATCCAAATATCCATGTATCTATCTCAATCGAGCCTCTAAAACTTCTAGAGCTGTCAATTTTTCCACTAACCTGTTATGCACAAAAGTCAAATTTTAGAGTTATGTCACCACTAAAAATAGAAGAAACAGAGCTTTGAAACCAAATCCACACACAACACAATGTGGTAATCATACAAAGCCATATAAACAAACTAAACTCAGAACATTGGAATGGAAACAACTTCAAATTATGATGCAGAGCATGGATTCAGGGTATAAAGAATCATTTTTCTGCACCATAGTGAAAAGTTAGCACTTTCTTTCATCTTTGCATATTGGTTTAATGCTTCAAATGATGCATTTCTTATATTGAAAAGTGCATTATCTTATTGAGCTTCTCTTTGTTTCGAGAATAGTTTAATATTCTCTACTTAACAGGGCCAACCACATGACGGTGGAAGCTCATTTGCCCCCCCCCTTCACATCACTCTCAATTCCCCATACCCAATCATATAACATTAATCATTCATTCATCCATTAATAACATATAACATTCATTCATTCATCCATTAATAACATATAACATTCATTCATTAACATATAACATTCATTAATTAATATATTCACATCTACTCATTAACATATACTATTCATTCTTTTCGCTTTTACATATTATCAAAATATGGTTGTCATGATATGATTACAATCACTTTTTTTTGTTTATTTTAAAGCTACAAAAAATCTGAAGGGAGTATCATTTTCTAAATTAATATCTATCCCCC
>VDFB02000020.1:32989125-33151719 GCA_007258455.2 Sequoia sempervirens
ATATAATACCTTGCATTATGGAGCTCAATTCTCTGATATATTACTAATCAAATCCTTTGTAAATAATTGTAAACTTATGACTCCATTTAAGCATTTAATTGATTTTATTAAATGAAAGAAAAAACATAGACACACAATTGAACAAATTCTCAAAAGAAGAATGACAACATCATTAATATTTCATTCAAAATTCACTCAAATCCACATAAGGAGAGAAAATATGTTAGAATTATATGTTTATTCATGCTTATAAGTCATATCTGCATACAATTTAAGATAATTTGCATATATTCATCCAAAACTCAAAACAGGTTATCTATTCTATTCCTATCTTTTTACCCATATATTCAACTCAAAACCTAGCTAGAGCTTTCATCAGTTCTCTCCCTACAAATGAGCCTTGAATTCCCATCAAAACATCCATCAGAAAAGGGAACACAAATTTTCATCAAAATCCCGTTTGTCGCTATCCACGCAAAAAAACCAGGCAACCAAATTTCCATGAAGGCACACAATCGACATCAAAATGTGCCACACACACAGAACCAACACCACCAACAACAACAACATCATCAACACAAAATTTTACATCCCACACAACTTCTTATTTACCCGCCACCATGCCCTTACCAACACTCAAACCTCGGTATACACGCCCGCTTCTAGTTGTTGCTAGAGGAGGAGAGGAAACCTCAGCCTCCTCTTCTTTCTTGTCCTTGCCCAATATAGTTCTAGTCCGTCCACTTGGGGTTTTAATCGCCAATGGCACCACATATATCACTTCCTCATCAGAGGGTAGACCGTGCTTGAAGCGAGCTAAATACTGATAGTAGTCAGATTCGGTCTTGGTTACAGCATCATAAGTGTTGCTCGTAAGGTCAATGGGTGAGTGTTGGCATCCAAAGGAGCCATGCCCATACCTTATTTTCCTACCGACACTAGTAATAGAGCACACCGACTGCTTGCCTTTGTCATCTACCAGTTGAGTAGCAACGTCCTAGAATTGCAACCTTATACTGCATCTAGTGGGCACAAGCATGGGCTTGTCATCCAAAGCACCTTCCTGAATAATAGGACCGAGCTTCTGTGAGCTCAAACGAACATACCTCCTTACTAACTTACTCATTTTATCTTGTCAGAAAAGCACTCAAACTTGATTAGACTCAGCCCAGAAAGTGCTCTAACTGCTACAAGAATGACATAATTAGTAGTTAATTCCTCTTGTATTTATTGTGCGAGGTAATGGCAACCTTCATCAATGCTTAGTAAAAATGCATGTGCAAACATGGCAATTTGGTGGCGTATGTACTGTCACCGTTTAACTTGAGCTGCATGAGAATTCGTAGATCACCCTTCATGATTTCCAACAACATCTTCACACAGATTGAGATCGACGTGACTACACAAGCAAGGAATAATTCATTAATGCTTCACCAATTGTACGATAAAACGACCACCATGTGCCATTTTCCAACTTTGAATATTGCCCGCAGATCTCCTGAAGAGTTGGCAAATCAAACGGTTTATCTCGGGCTAACTCGGTTTGACATCCAACGAAGCATCATTGACCTTCCTCATGACCAATAACATTAATCCATCTCGGAAACCAACTATCATGTTGGCAGGTCCTATGCACTTTGCAAATTGAACGACTGGAGCTATGCATCTCAATCTCGTTGACCTCATGACTTTTAACCAACCTTCATCTTCCTCCTACGAGCTAGCGGGGAACAACAGAGATTTACATTAGCTTTTGATCTTGGTTGTCATTCTAAAACCATGGGTTATGAGCTCACTAGTGGAGATTGAGCCCCACATTCCATACAGGACACACATCTGCCTTTTGCTGACCTTGCGCTAAATAGCAGGCTGACACTTTAGGTCTGTGAGCTGGCGGGTTATGATCAAGATCTTCTCCCATATCTTCGAATATGAAAAAACTACACATTGCACGGTTAGTACTTAATGAAAGGCTTTGGCTAAGCCATCAACGACATGACCATTGGGGTTAATGGCTTAGGCTTACGTCACCGGATTAAAATTAAAACCCAACTTTAGGAGAAGACATAATGCGGTGGGAAAATGATGACCAGTTCTTCGGGCTAATGGGGCTGGTGAACTGACATGCCGAATGGATCAAGAGGTGACTTAAGGGGTCGATGACTGACCAAGCAGGTCAACCTCAAATTATAACAGGTATATCCAGATTGGTAGAACAAAGGGGAGATTTTTGCTTCCCCCGACTTTCAAGCCACCCATTCTCATGTGGCCAGTTCCAAACTACAAATTCTACCAATATGATATTGCTACAGAAAGGAAAAGGTGGAACAAATTTGATGGATTGAGAGGATTTTATTGGGATCCAGACTCACGCTCTGCTGAGACAGATGTTGGCCAGATAGCAGTTGCAAACTTCAGAGATTTGACCAAACAAAAGAACAACCCTTCCACTACTAGAGGACCAACAAGATGTTAGGTTGTGGGGGGATGATGAGCCTAATTTTTGGTCAAATTTTGGGTAGAATCTATAGTCCATTTGTTGGCAGTGTCATGAACTTTAGCAGTGGAGTGTCAATATTTTCATAATGTTTCCCTCAAACCATCGACATTGGGTTTAACCCTATCTCTGTGAAGTTTTAATGACATTGGAATATTATGTGGATTATCTATATTGATCATATTATGTGGATTATCTATATTGATTTTGCGTATGGTTGATGAATGTTCTTTAAGGTGATTATAGATGTGTAATTATTATGCGTACTCACATTGCTATGCAGGACACAATTTGTGGATGCTAAGTTGAGAAAGAAGACCGACATATGGTCATGCAGGGGAATCATTCAAAGGAGTCAATTGAAGGACGATGACAGTGGATTCCCCACGACAGTCAATTGTAACCACCTTGTATTTATGGCATTGAACAATCATGCGAATTACTGCAATGCTGAGTCCATGTTTGGGCATGCATGTCTGACTAGATTCTCTGCAGACGTAACCGCTCTGCCACTCTTTTCCTCGTTTTCCTTAAATGGTGTCCTCTCAGTTAGTGGGAGTTGACTGTCTTATTTAGCTGGTAGTATAAATAACGATTTGAATCTTCTTCTTTAAGCTTCCTAGTTCTTGATTGTTGTTGTTAGATGATATTGATGATGTATTAAGCATTCTCCACTTTTCAATACAACCATGTTGCTACCCTGTTTACACATTTTTCAATGAATGAGATGATAGTCTAAGTTTAAGCATTTGATTTTGTATTAGTCTTAGTGGATACTCATCTAAGGCGGCCCACTTGGTGAGTAATCCATTCTTTAGAGTAATTAGTTTATTTATTATTTCCTATTCTGTACTTAGTTCAAAATCTGGCATCATCTGTTCCTGTAGCCACTGGAATTCTATTCTATGACTATTCCTGCAACCAAAGAAGACATAGTAGTTTCCTGTTTGTTCACCCAGATCTTTATTCTTGTTATGCATTTCAAATTAGCATAGTTGTTAATTGATGCTCAATCTCGCTTCATTTCTTTCCAAGAAGTTTACTTTCCAGTGTTACGTTTCCCTTAGTTGTAATGTGGACATGGCTACTTTGAGTTGCTAGTGCACATACAGTGCTGACCCATTTCAAGTTTGTGTCCCTGGGTTGACAAGTTAAATGCACCTTCTTGATGATTGAGATAGCTATTCAGGTGAGATGCCCAATCTCTGAATCATGGTTGTAAAGGCCTAGTTATTGAATCATTGTAGGAGGCCGACAGTTTCTGTGAAAATCACAATAATGTGCATCATTCCACCATGAAGGTTTAACTCTTGGTTCCCAATCTCATGCCTCTGGTAATGTTATAACCTTGGCTACAAGAATTTCTTTTAATGCTGATTCGAGTGACTGTCCTAAAGGTGTAAATATTCTTCAATTTGATGATGTTTGATATGGTGGTGTTTTAGATTCAATATTATTTTGATTGTTGTTTTGATTCGTATTTTGATTAACATTCTGATTGTTGTTTGGACTATTTTTAGAGGCAACAACTGTCAAGTTAAAGACTAGTTTTGAATTTTGTGCTTCCGTTGCAACATCATTGTTACCAACATTTTTATTTCTTTGCCAAAATTTTGGTTTATCATTGCTGTTATAATGATTGGAGGAGTTTACTGAGTTTTTTCCTTCATTGTAAATTTTCAATACTCCTCTCTTGACCAAAGCTTCTTCGATTTTGATTCCATTTCCAATCATTTTCTCAAAGGTGAAAAGACATTGCAATTCAAGTCTATAACTCATTTCATCATTTAGATTATCAATGAAGATTTCCATGTTTTCCTTTTCAGGTATGGGATGAGCATATCTTGCAAAAAATATTCTCCATCTTTGTAAAAATATGAGAAATGATTCACCCTTTTTCTGTTTCGTGTTGCAAAGGTCTTTCATGGTTATCTCATGTTGGATGTTGTAGGAGTATTGGGTGATGAACTTATTGACCAACTCTTTGAATGAATTGATACCTGGTGGAAGTTTTGAGAACCATTCCATGAATTGTCCACCTAAGCTTCGTGGGAACAATCTCATCAAATAAGTCTCTTCGTGTGCAAATTCCAAGCTCATGGTTCAAAATTCCCTTACATGATCTATATGATCAGTTTTACCATTGTATTTAACATAATTTGGAAATTCACAATGCTTGGGAAAAGGAATCATGTTCACAGTTTGATCAAAAGGATATGGGAAAATGTCTTGCAACGAATATCTTTTTGTGGTTCCTCTTTGTATGTCAAGAATTTGTTGTTGCATATTTTTCATTTGATGAGTTAAGGCAGCCATTGGATTTGTGTTTGGTGGATCAATTTCTATTCTTTTAGGAGGTGCTTTCAATTGATTAACATCAACGTCATGTGGAAGTTTGATACCTTGATTATATAGCATTAAAAAGTATTTTTCCCCATCTTTTTCAAAATATTTTCCATGGAATTTGGGATCTTGTTGAGCTGTTTGAATGTCCTCCTTAGTGATTTCATCATTTTCAGGTTGGTGGAATCTGTGGAATGGATTTTTCTCACCTTCAACCATGGTGTTCTGAGTCTCTGCTTCTTTTTCTTTGAGTTTCTGCCTTTGTGATCTTGTTAAAATGGGCATAAAAGTGTTATAGTTTTCTCTAAACTTTGATCTTTGTTTGGAGGAGTTCCAAGGATAATAACTAGTCAAATAGAATGACAAATTCTATTGATGAGACTAAGTTAAATCTAATTATACAACGTTGTTTCGTGATGAAGGATGACAAATCTTGATGATGAAACTTAGCTTAACAATTAGAGATATGTTGGATTATTAGGCACTTTAAGGTGTTAGATCTTAGTTTGGTTTGAAGAATTTCACTTGCAAAGGTTAGTTTCACCAAGTTTAATACATTGTTATGACTGAGGAATGATTTAGTTCTGACAAGGATCCCTGAATGTGATTTTAATTTTTAGAATGATGGTGAAAATAGCTCTCTAGTTTGATATTAATTGGATGCACTAAAATAGGGTACAAATGCACTAGAAAATGGAATGGATGTGCTAAAACATGGCCTGGATGCGCTAGATTGTCCCCTAGATGCATCAGTAAATGGACTTAATGCGTTGAAAAATGGACCAAATGTGCTAGAGAATGCACTAAATGCACTAAAAGATGGATTCAATGCGCTGGAAAATGACTCAGATGCGCTAAAACAAGCTAGTGATGCACTAAACTGCCCCTAAATGTGATTCAACTTGGTGCTATGTAGGTGAATGTGCTAAAAGGATTTGCAAATGCACTGCAGTATGGAACATATGCACCAGAAGATGACCTAAATGCACTATAAAATGGACCCGATGTGTTGGAAAATGACTCAGATGTGCTAAACAATGGATTAGATACACTAAAACAGGACATGCATGTGTGAAACTGGAAGTGTTTCACTGTTTTGAAATTTTGTCTGGTTATTCTGCTTTTAATCAGTGAAATGGATGTTTTTAGGGGATGCTTTTCTAAACAATGATTTTCATTTGGTTTCTTTGTCTTTGAATTATGGAAATTAAGTGTTCTTAAATGGATGATTTCTTGAAAAATGATTCCAAACACAACAACAAGTTGTAAAACAATTGTTTCCAGCCTAGGAACTAAACATTAAGTGTATGTTCAAGAATTTGATCTGATTCCTTCAATTTCCATAGGTATAGCACAAGAGCAAACAAATCAAACACTTTTCTAATGTCAAGGGTCACTTATAATATCACAACCCACATCTTAGAACTATGTTAGCTCACACAGCTGTGTCACCCCCTAGAGGGTGCTCGTGTTTTTTCCTTTCCTAGGTCTTAACCAAAGTCAATTACTCCACTTTTGGCTAGTAATCCTTGATAGTTATATGGTGAGTATCTTGGGGGCAAATTTTTCCCTACCCTTGCACTGTGAATATTAAAAGTGTTTAGAGACTGACTCGGCTAACTTCTACACTTGAAGTTCGTAGTAAGGGTTTTCGTTCAGTGTGGAAAATGATAAAATCCCTCAGGAGACCTCCCAACCTTTAGAACAAAGGCTTTGGGGATGGTTATCTTGCACACTAACGTTGAATTGTGAGTTTCCTCAAATTCACTTTTGATTATAGTGGGTCAGAAAACTTGGCTTTATTTGTTCCCACTTAGGTCGTTCCCGTAGGGTGAGTACATTTTCCCACTACAACAGGCCTTCTAAAGGTGCTATCAAAACATGAAAGAGTGAGTCTGGAATTCTAGTCACCCAGTGAAGCGGAGAGCATAGGCCTATCACTTTATAGGCACAATAGACAGGGTGTTCATTAACCTCTTAATTAAACTAGATGCCTAATTTAATCAAAAGAAAGCACTAAAACAACTCTAGCCCCTACAAACACCATTAGTAGTTTGATATGATTGTCTTTGACAACATTTAAAAGTACCTGCAAAACATAAAGTATTGATCAGTTCTCAGAATTTCAAGTTTCTGCAAAGAAAACCAGATGCGCTAAAACAAAAATCATATGCATCGAAAGATCATATAGATGCGACAAAAGAACTATTGTATGTGCTAAAATATCAACTAAATGTGCTAAAAGAATCCCTGTATGTGCTAAAATATGAGCTAGATGTGTTGAAAGATGCTCCAAATGCACCGTAATAGGAACTGGATGTGCTAAAAGATGTTTCGTATGCGCCAAAAGAAATAATAGATGTACTACATAGAGGTTCATGTCCAGATCTATAAAACAAAACTTTCCTGAAAATGTCAATAAAAATGGGGCTAGGCCCCATAATGGGCGCCAATTTATGTGTGTAAAATATGTGAATGAGTAATAAAACCACACAATCAATGAAACATTATATTAGAGAATTCAAATAACAAATCTAATCGAATTGAAACAAAAAAATTCTCTAAATTCGTCCCATTGTTCTCTATCTCTAGGGATTTTTCAAATCATTGTGGCTCTCAGATTGTTTGTATGCATAAGACTTTTCAAATGAAAACCTAAAGAATGAGATGCTGAAAATGCAATAAACCTTTCTATATGATTGATAAACTATATGATGGATGAGTGATATGATAATGATGTAATGAAACTAAAGAGACTAAGATGCAGCTAACAACATAGCCATGATTATACTAAATGGTTCTAAATGCTAAAAATGCTCTAATGAAAATTCTGCAGAGTAAGATTGCTCAAGAGTGGGATATGAAATGTTGTAGAATGAGGCTGCATTTATAGGATTTCCAAGGCATATTCTGATGTGGTAGCAACCAACGGTCAGGATTTTAGTTGGAGAGATGAACAATGGAGAATGAAGAAGTTAGAGGGAATAAAGGAGATGGTTCCCTTTAATAGAACACTTTTCCAAGTGTGAGAGAGAATAAATGGAGGAAGAGAGCCAAGTGTCTCAAGTTTGTTTCAAAATTTGTTGAGGAAAAAGCCCAAATTAAACAAATTAAAATATTCAATTTGTTGAGACACATGACATGATGAGGTGGAAGGAGGAAAAACTATAGACATGTGACTAAATTTAAATTTTAAAATTTAAATTTAATAAGAGGAAAATTAATTAAATAAGACAAACCATTTAAATTTGTTTATTTAATTAAAATTAGAAGAATGTGATTTAAGATAAAAGAATTAGAAAATGAACCATATAAATAAATTTAGAATTTATTTATAAGTAGACGAAATAAGAGGTTTATTAATTTTAATACCTTGTATTTAATTAATTAATTATCTTGACCGATTTTAGGTGTATACACAATTTAAACATAAATCTTAAATATTTTGTAATTGCTTCTTTTAAAGAAACAAATCGACTCCTCCCAACCGTAGCTTGATTACAATTGATGGAAATTATGACTAATTCCTTGCAGCAACAAGAGCTTTGTATATTTCCTTATGATTTTGCACAAATAAATTTGAGGATGAAATGGAGAGAATTAAAATACATGACTTCAGCAAGATGCATTAGACACGGAAACACACCTTTTTGCATAACTTTTGATTGGAAGCATATTGATGGGGAGCCCTATACCTCAAGAGCACTCTTGCTCTTCCCAAGACCTATTATTTGGTATTCTTAGGGTATTCCACTCTACCCTACTCAGGGATTTCTCCTAAACCCCTAACGCCTTGTAGGTCTCTCCACCAATTTCAAAATCTTCACCAACACTCTCAATTCGCCACTAGGCTTCCATGAGCTCCACACTAACCCAAGTGCGTCCTAACCACTCCAGGGCTAAGGTAAGGTTGTCTTGTTTTTCTTTAGGTGTTTTGACTCCTCACTGATCCATTTCATTGGATACTTTCACCTTTTTCCCTTCGCTTTCAAGATTTTCTAGTTTCTAGGCCTTGTAGCCTTTTTGCCCCTTTTAGGCCTCCTAGAACCCAGTTTCTTGGCTTTTCTCAAAAACGGCCTGAAAAACCCCCAAATATTTTTGGATATCCTTCCTATTAGTACCCTAGGATTCAATATTTACTAGGTGTAAGGTTCTGCAAGTGTCGGTACATAGGACTGTCCTCATACCCCCTATTTTCAAGGGTTTCTAGGGTTTGGCTCCTTTTTCTAACTTTAAGGGCTTCAACGACCTCCTCAACACTCCTCCTTGCACACACATGTATGGAATACATGTTCCCACACTCTCCTATTCTTTATTGGCACAAACCAATCCATTTATCAGCTTTCTTTACTGCTATCCTGTCCAAGCCACTAGCCATAATGCACTTGCACTCGCCTAGTGTTTGATGAATTCAACTCTTCCCTTGCAAACCAAGATTGAAAACACACCATTTAAACTGTAAAAATAGTTCCCTACTTGATTCCAAGTGGCCATGGTAGCCTTGCCACTGGAATTCAAGTGGGGATCATGATTTCCAAAAACTGGCCTGAACCGGTTATAAGGACAAAACTCCAAAAATTTGCAAAACATAAAAAATTTGAACTAAATGGCTAATCTAATGCCTCACACAGTAAATAAATGACACAATGGAAAGCCTCAAACCATCAGATAAGACCTTTCAATCCATCATTGATTGGATGAAGGCTCAAACACAAATATTCACTCAAAAGTTGTTGAATTCCAATCACACAATATGCTCTCCAAGTCTCAATTCGTGAAAATGAACTTCCAACCCAGGTATTAGGGTTTGGATGACCTTATATACCTTTCTCCCATGTGCTAGGACCCTTGGGTCGGACTTAGAACAACATTAATGCTATTTTTCAACTTTTAGGCCAAATTCCTAAGACAACATTGCCTAGTTTTTCCCAATCTCTACACTAAGTCTTTTCCAAACCTCAAAGCTCTAAAACAACCTAATTTTTCCATAACACACACATAAAAAACACACTTGGGACTTTATAACATAGTCCTTATTCCCTTGGTGGTTGGCTAGAACCACCTACAAGCCAAAAATCACTAAGATCTTCCAAAAGACCTTAAGGTGCTCCTACACCACATATTCATCCAAAAACTAGATAAATTACTTAAAATAATCTCCTAAATCCCTCTGTATAACTATTTTATTCCATATTTCACAAAACTCAAGAATTTATCATTTACATAAATTTCCTATCAAAAATAAGAAATTTAAATTTCTCTCAACTGGCGATAAATTTTGCAATAAAAATTTGCCACATTGAGTGAAATGAAATCATGTTGGCATTTCAATTTGCACCTTTGGAATGGGTATTGGAAATAGACAACTATGCACACTTAGACTGCTCTTCAAATTAGGAGGGGAAGCTCCCTCTTTGCTGATTATGCTTAAAAAGAAATACTAAACTACTTGTCAATCTTTTTATTCTCAGCTTGAGAGGACAAGGTTATAAAATTCTTTTTGTCGTAGCTAAGATTTTCTCTTTTCTCAAAATTCAACTACAACTAAACTTATACTAAAGATGCTTCTATCTACTCAAGTAAATTCAAAGCAAGAGAGTTAGAAGTAAATGAGGAATAATTGTTTTGACACAAAAAAATTAAATAAGCTTGCATCCAGAACACACCTGAAGACTCATTGTACTTATGAGGTGTAAGCTAAAATAAAGATTACTAAAGAAAAACATAAAACAAAGTGTTGAAATAGATTGAGACAACATATCAGAGCAACGTAGGTGTGAGACTTCCTTAATTTATAATAGTAATTTTTTTTTTGGGAGAATAGATTGTAGCAAATGTAGACATACAATATGCGATCAACCAAATTACAATTGACACAATTGAACATACACTAAATAGAAAACTTGCAGCCAAAAGTAGGCTCAACAATTTTGTTATCACAAGCATGGTTAAAATTAAATGGGCAAGGTTGCCCTTATTTATACGTAAACAGAGGAGTAGGGAATCCTAAAATCTCCTTGTTTTTAACAATTAGTCTTGCCAACATGCAAGCTTTATTTCTAAATCTAAACAAAATACAACTAATAGTTAACTAGACTACAAACACTAGTTAATTGATTTATCTAAAAGAAAAGCTCCAACTATATTTTTGATATTTCCAAAGAATAGATAAACATGAATGAGAACAATTAGTTCAACTTGGAAAAGGCATCAAGTTAACTGTTGCCTTTACTTGAGTTCTTTCTTTGGAAATCTTTGCATGCTCCAACTGGTGGTTCACTCATTGACACCTTGGGATATCATATCCTCTAGAAAGTCGTTAACTGCCTCTTCATCGGGAACACTGGTACTCTTTAGAATAATGTATTGTCTTTGCAACATCTCTTCACCATTTGCAATCAGATTTAATTTTTTTTTTCTCTTTTCAACTGCTTCATCAAATTTTGTTGACATTTCTGCAACGTGATTCATCTTGTAGGTAACAGGATCACAATTAAAACTTCCATGGACAAGGTTCTGAAACTATATCTGTACTTCATTAAGATCAAGGTAAGTGCCATATTCATGTCGATACTGACAAGGAATTTGTGACACAAATGTGCTTATGGATTTGAGAATACTAGCAACCTTCTACCTATATTCAGTCAATTATGTAGATATTCCTTTGTAGGTTTTTACTTTGAAGAGGTGTTCTCTCCAAGAAAAAATATTCTTCTTGTGTTCTTCTGTAGTGACAAAGATCATGGGCATTGTACCTCAACTGGTACATCTCTAAAAGTATAAAATTTCCCTTGGCGATGAAATCTTCTATCCAATCTCTCAAATGTTTCCCATATATAACCAATTGACTCAACTGATGTTGATCTGCAAGTGACTCTAGAATTTGTGGAAGCAAATCAGTGATGTGTGAAGTACCATGAAGTATATTGGAAATGTACTATCACAATTGTCGATTCTCAACCTTAAGGGCTACCTTGTCTTCTCCATCCTTGAGTACTCTCTCCTTCAAGTTAACTACTACAACCTCAAAGAGATTCACATTGACATGTTAGGTGCTTCTACCAAGATTGGCTTTGACCCATGTGAAGTCATCAACCTCAATCTCATAAGTGTTCTTGTCTTCTAATGGTATATCAATCTCAATGACAACCTCATTATCAACATTCTTCTCCATGTGAACTTGCTTCTCAAGTTTCTTCTCTTTTGTGTCCTAGTAGAAGTTATCGAACTCTACAAAGTCCAACTAATAAGAAGGCTTTCTCCTCTTCATACCTAGGAGGTTCTCAAGCCAAGATGAAGGGTCTCTACTAACTTATCTAGGAGAATTGGTTATAGCTCTAGCCACTCTTGATGGATCAATCAGTGTTGAGACATTATGAACTGGTGAATCCACTTCTGAGTCTATGTGAATAGGAGAAGGTTGCGGTGATGGCAGAAGAATAGGAGACGAAGTCTCTACCTCAACTTGTGATACTTCCTCAATTGGAACTTCCAGTGCATTTGTTGATTGTTCCTACCGATTCTCATTTTTCTTCAAGCTCTTTATAATTTTGCTAACCTTGTTACCTTCAGGGGGATTGCTCATTGCTTTAACTTTGGGTTTCTATGTAAGGGGGAAATCGATAATGCAATAAGATAATCAATGTAAATGAATAAAACAAGATTTAACTCAAAACAAAGATTAAGATTCATACCCATTACTCACGAAATGAAATTACGAAGAAACGAAATCAAATAATGCAATCAAAGGAGAGAAGGTAAAATGAATTCATAAAACATAGCATTACCATCCGTGTCAAAGTGTATTCACAATGATGTTGGATCATTGTATCAATGCAAAGCCTCCATTGATGTGTTGCAAAAACTTCAAATGTGTGTGTGTTGATCAAATATGTGTCAAAGCTCTTCAAGAAATTGATTGTGATTTCAACATTACTTCGTTGTGCAAAAGATGTCAATTCTCTAATTTTTTTGAAGATGAAGAGGATTTTTATATAGATTTTGTGTTTCAAAATGAATGATCGAGAACACATAGTAGAATATCCTGATCAATGGTTGAATCGTTGAGAGGAATTAGATGGGAAGAATCAGTGGATTTTGATTACATAATCTGTGTGATTGATGAAATCAATTTGAGTGTTCAATGGAATTGAGGAAATAGATTGAGCCTTCAATGGGATTGAAAAATAGATGGATCAATAAGAAAATAGATGAATCAGAAAATAGATGAATCAGTCAGCTAATTAGAATGAGCAATCAGGGGATCATAATTTTCTCAATCATGAAAGTGGGCGAGGATAATTAATTAATTAATTCAATCAATTAATATTTTTGAGTTGACTGTGCAAATCATGTTTGAATTTTGCAAACAAAGTTGTAATTGTTTGTTTTGACCTTTTTGAATGATGTTTGAATAATTTATTTAATTATTCAAGTTTAGGGGAAAGTGATTTAATTAAACTATTATGCTTTAATAATTTAATTGACTTAGAGGAATGGGGTAAATTAGCGATATAATTAAATAATTGATGTTATTTAATTAATCAAGAGGAATAAAGCTAAATTAGGACTTTATTAAATAAATAAAATTTATTTAATTAGTCAAAAATGATGAAAAAGTGAATTAATTAAATAATGTAATATTATTCAATTAATAGAGGAAATTAGAGTTTTTGATGCAATTGATGCAAAATGTAGTGGTACTAGGTGATAATGATTTCGACAATGAGAAAATGTCATTCAAGATGTGTGATAAGCGTTAGGTCAATTTTACATGTCTACATTTTCCCTCTCTTTGAGACTAAGTATTGGTTGCTTTGTTTCAAATATTTTGATGTTAAGATCAAGATTTGAATTTTTTTATATACCCCACTGTGCCTCGGTGGTCAACAGAATGATGGTAGGATGTTGGGCTACCCCCTTGAGAGATTGGCCAAAAATATTAATTTTTGGGTTGGGCTGGCGACAATTTTTCATTTCAGTTCAGATGCATAGAGGACGAAAACTTAAGCTTATATGACCCTTGTTGATAGTTTAGATGTTCCTGAGAGCTCCTAATCTCAACCTAGGAAGGTTTCCTAGTAAAAAATTAGGGTTTGGAGGGTTAAAATAGGTAATTAGGGTTTAATTCTCCTCATTTGCATTTTTAGTCTACAGTAATTTCTTGCCTCTAGATTTCGCGATTTTACGATTATCAAGGAGCTATGGTGAGGATTCAAGGAGCCCCACATCACGTGGATACGGTTTGTGAGTTCGAGTGACCTGTTGGCATCAGTGCCCCGGTATGTACCCTTTCCTTTCTTGTTTTCATCTTGTCATTTTTGAGTAATTAATGGATGAAGACAAATTAGGAAATAGCGGTAGGTTAATGAATTTCATGCTTTTGCATTAGAATGACTGCTATTGGTGTTTATATCTATGTCACTTTTGAGTTTCTCTGCCGTAGTCAACATAAATGTTCACTTTTGACCTAAATGTTCACCTTTGTTTTCGCATTTGCTTAAAAGTTTTGCTTTTGAATTTTTTGTTTCAAAATGGCTGCCTTTGTCGAAATTGTTCACTTTTGAAAATTATATTTGCTTTTGACAATTTTAACACTTTTGAATATATTTACCACTCTCAACAAAATGGTGATCGCTTTTAGCTGGCTTTACCGCTTTTGACAACAAAGTCATCGCTTTTGCTATTTTTGGAATGTTGATCTAGTTTTTTTGCAATTTGAGGTTCGTTTCATGTTTTCACAACTAATTGTTAATGTCGTGGGTTGAATGGTTGCAGGCGGTTCTCAAAGCACTGTATTCGAGGGAGCAACAACTGCATGAGCTATTTGATTTGATCACTACATTCCACGAGTTGGAGTGAGATGTTCTAGATGTTATGGGGTTACAACATATTTGCTACATGATTGTGATTAGATGCCATAGAGCTATGATGACTGCCCTCATGGAGCGATGACATTCTAAGACATCATCTTTTCACTTACCTACTGTAGAGGCCACCATCACCCTAGAGGACGTATGAAGGATCCTTTGTGTACCGATTCATGGAGAGCTTGTGACCTATTCTATTTGACAGAGTACACATGCTATGTGTTGATTCCTTGGTGTCAAGCGCCTTCGACTTCGAGAGTTAGAGATAGACCTATCTTCATTCGTGGGCAGTACAAATCTTGTTTCATTGGTTCTACGTGCTTTGGTTTTGGGGCTCATCATTCTTGATCGGAAAGGTAGATATTTTCCCATTGGTTGGGGTGTATGCATCAAGAAGATGTTTGAGCATGGTATCAAATATGCATGGGGCCCATGTCTCCTTGCTCATCTTTATAGAGAAATGAATGAGGTCGCTTATCGAGAAGACAATTTTATTTCTATTGGTATGTCATTACTTCACGTATGGGCATGGGAGCATATCCTAGTTACTAGGCCTGATGGTATTTTGGATCAGGATCCAAAGGACCCTTATTCGTACAAATATGGTGATTTCCTTCATTACACTTGGCCTAGGAAACTACCTTATTGGTGTCGCATGATAGATGACATGCCTTGTTTTGTTTGGAGACCATGGTTGGACTGTGATGCCTGGCATGATGACCAGGAACAACTCCCATTTTGTAGATAAACATGATGGTTGATCAGTCATGTTCATTCTTTAATTAAGTGGTATCTACTTGATCGAGTGCTTCGCTAGTTCAGCGAGAGATAGAGCCTTTCTGCCAATGATTACCAAGCTCATTTTGCTAGGACCACCTAAGAGGTTTAGGTGTGGGGATTATAGGCAGATCATGATGATACGATAGCTGAGTTTAGAGAACTTTCCCCCTTTGGATGGGGGTGGTCTGTTGGTCATGTAGATCTTGGGACTACCCCAGATTATGATCAGTGGTGGGCTTGACAAATTCCCTTGAGGTTGACAGATCCTGCTGGCGCTGTGCTAGTCATGGGTAGAGTAGGGATTACCGGCCGTTGTGGTGAGCGTCAGTGAGTGAGGATCGTTGTGGAGCAGTTGGAAAGAGTGAGATAGGATGGGGATTAGGATCAGTATGATGATCCTATGCAACAGGATCAGGCACATGGTCCTCCTCCACCTGGTGATGTAGCGATGGTCGTGCAGATAGCACAACTGACAGTAGCTAGGGATGAAAAAATTATCAGGAGACAGGTTGTGGAGGTGTAGGTTGTGTTGATGGGTGTTTTTTCACTTCTCCACATAGGTAATGCACAAGTGCATCACCTCTCTTGAAAGGAAATCTCCTATAGATAAGAAGTGGAAAATCACCCCAAGGTCTCTCGGGTGTCAGGTCATAACTTGTTTGGAATGTCTCAATTGGTTCAATGTGATCTTGCTAGTAATCACAGGGCAGCCTTACGTAGCTAAGTTGGAGGGGAGTCAATTCTTAGAATGGAGATTATAAAATTCTAAAGTTGTGTCCTATTGTTGTAAGTTCAGAATAATAGTCTAAAACTCCACTTTTGTCATCAAATTTGGCTTTATAATGTGCAATGATGCTTGAACTTGTCTAAATTACTATTTGAAAGAAAAGTCAAAAGGGTAGGGAAGAGAGTAAGTTCCTAGACTTGAAACTATCAACGAATAGTGATAATGGAGGATGCTACAGTGGATAGCCTTCCCAAAACTGAGTTCCACTTAACCAAATTAACTCACAGTCTCATGAAACTAGTGCAATCTTCTGGGGTTTGTAAATTTTCAACTATTCATTCACCATAAAGATAGTAGAATTCTTCAATATCAATGATCAACATCTACCAATCTCAACATCTACCAATCTACTAAAACATGCTAAACACATAGAACAACAAAGTAAATCTACTTAAATCTATTAAATATGAGGAGAAGAATCATGAAACATGAGATGAAACTCAAGAATCCACCCAAAAACAATAAATTTCTATTAGAATTTCAGTAGCATGTCTTTACAACAACTCAACTCTCTCTTGAAAATGAGAGGAGACCCCCTATTTATAGTGTCCAAAAAGCAAAATGAATGTCCAATATTTAATCTCATTATGTGGCCATGATTCAATACAAATTAGGGTTTCACCTACCCCCAATATTTTACAATTTAAAATTACATTTTTGTCTTTTAGCCTAATTTGTCTTGTAGTGGCCAACACTATAACACTTTGTCTTTTAGATGATTTACTTGCTACAACTACTTTGTGAGGAACTCATCATTAATGACTGGATTTCCTTCATTCTTCTTCATAGTAGCATGCTCTACGAAATTTTTGATCAACACTTGAAGCTTGCTCCACTCCATTATATTGGATTGGAGCACCTGGAAGCTCAATTTTCTGGACCTGCTAGTAATTACATTCCAATCCTTATCACATTGACATGTTCTTGATTACTTGCTCTGATTGGGAAAAGGCTTGAGCAACAAAGTCCATAAAACCTAGCGTGAGTGTGTCTATGGCTCCACTTTCCATCTTCCTATGGAAATGTGGTCTTATCTTTTGAGGATCAAGCTCGATGGAAGGCATGTTGTAGTCCATCAGAGCTTCAAATATTCTCCATAGCCTGCTAGATGTTCTTTGACCCAATCTATATCAAGATCCACTTCATGGAGCACCCACTCCAAGATTTCCATCCTATGATCGAGGCCCAATTTCCATATTTCCATGAGCCAATGATCATCTTTTATCAGTTCCATCTCTTTTTCCCATGTTCTCTTGAGCATCTTGAGGATAGCCTTGAGCTTGGGGTATGTAATTCTATACAACTCTAGGAAGTCAGTACAAAATTTCCTTGTGCCCTCAAGCTATTTTTTCACCTCCTAAAACTTGTTTTTTGTCTAGATAGCATGGTCAATGCCCATATCTCAATTGTAAACCACTCATCAAAACCATTCCTCCATGGCCTTAGTCCAATTCTTCCTTCTTTCAAGCTTGCTGATATGATCCTTGGAAAGAAGTTGAGGTGAGGCTGATGAGGTTGTTGGTAGTTCTTCAGTAGAGGACCATTGTTGTATGTAGGCTATTAAATTTTCCACTTGTGCTTTTAATTCCTCCTTAGAGGATTTGTCCTTATTCATTTGATGCACAATGGTGGCAACAGATTCCTAGAGATGATCAATTTTCTACTCCTTGGTGGAAATTTCTAAGTCAATGGTGGAGATATTATAACTGACTCCTTCTCCTTCCACCACTGGAGTAGCTCTTTGCACAGTCTGTGATCCCGATGCATCCATTGTTAGATGGGATCTGACCCTTGGTTTATTTTACTTCTTTGTCCCTATTTGTGCTCGAGCCAAGATGGCTTCTAATCTATTATTGGGATCCATGAGGACAAGGGCCTTCTTCTGTAATTTCTTATCTAGTCACTTAGGCATCTGGGATTCTTCTTTTGGTGATTCATGATCACCTTCCTTCTCCTGAGTATGCTAAATTTCTAGTTCTTGGTTACCCAGAGCCTCTTGCTTTGTCTTTTCTTCTTCTTCTTCTTCTTTGTCTGAATCCTAAATGAATATAGCCTTTCCCTCTGGTGATTTTGTGGTAGCTATATTTTCCTTGGGGATATCTTCCCCTTCGGATCCCTTATCTTCTTCTTCTTCTTGCCCATGTTCTTCGTGGTGTTCTGCTTCTAGGCTTCTTCTTGTTTCAACCTCTTCTTTAGGCTTATCTTCTTCTTTCTTTTCCTTTTTTTTTCTCTTCTTCTTTCCCTGAGGGAGGCATTTCCTCATCACGACCAAGGCTCTTCTCTTTTTCTTTAGTCAAAGGTTTTGTGGTTACCTCCATTTCTTCATCTGAATCTCTTTTCTCTTTGGGGGATTGCCTTTCAACTTCCTCCCCAACATTTTTGAGTTGCTTGGGAAATTCTTCCTCAAGCTCTTGGTCAAAAGTTTCTACAATGTATTTTGCGTCGGGGTCCTCAACATCTTCTTCAGAGGATTGTGTTTCCTCCCCTTCATGCACCACCTCATCAATGACTAGATGCTGATGCTTTGGGTGCTTGTGATAGTCATCAAATTCCTCTTCTATTTCTTTGGTTGCTTCCCTCTCTTGTCTTTCCAATTCCTTAAAAATATGTATTGTTGCCTCCATTTTGGGTGGTTTAGTCAGAGGAGGGACAGGGAGACCAACAACAACTTGGGCAAGGGTAGCCTGCATTGTAGGGTTCATCAACACTCCTGAGAGTTCCAATGGTATGTTTTGCATATGCTTGGCGAAAGCTTCTGGGAGAGTAAGGGTGGGAATTTTTGTTGTTGAGGCCAAGGGAACAGTAGTTGATGGAGACATGGAGGAAGAAGAGAGTGGAGAAGTGGTAGTAGAGGAAGAATCTATCAACATAATTTGTGTAGTAGGTGAGGTGGAAGCAAGGTGAACCGAAATGTCCACCGCGGGCAGAGAAGAAGCAAACAATGCCTAGGATGCCAATGGATGAGTAATGGTAGTGGCAACAGTAGTAGAGGCGATAGGTGGAGACTTTGGTTGCTAAGTTTCTTCTTCCTCTCCCTCATGGAGGGGGTCCTCCTGAATGGTGGGAATCTCCGTGAATCCACTTGATTTCTTGGCTTTCTTAGAGGGATCACCCTCTGATGCCTTCCTTGAATATACTTTGTGCTTAGGCTAGCATTTCACCACCTCTTTTCTCTTCTTTGACCTAGTAGTTGGAGGAGATTTTGAGGTTTCCCTAAATGGGACAACAATAGTTTCACTATCTATCTCGCTCTCGAGCTCGTCCTCGAGCTCACCATAGGTTAAAGTGGCACCTTGAAGTTTCAATTGAGCAATTTTCCCATCAATCCATTGCTTTGTTTAAGCTTCAACTAGTTTTGTCAAAATATCGAGGTCATTGACCTCTTCCTCATCCCAGTCAATCAGGGGTAGTGGCAGGTTGGTGACGACATCAAATCTTGGATCTATAATGGTATTTTCTTCCTCCACAACTTGATCCAGCACCGAGAACAATTTAACCATTTTGATAAAGTACATCGTCATGCACATATAGTGCCTCATGCGCACTTCTTTATCATCTTTTCAGTTTTCCCAGAAGTCTTCAAAATTGTGTAGATGGGTGTATTCTTTTCCAACCATCTTCTTCAACTTTCCATACAGATCCATCTGTGGCCGGGTATTGTGGAGCTCTAGGTTGTATTCAATGATTTCTTTCTCAGAATACTCTGTACACTGGGATGCAGGGATTGCATACATGCCTTGGCCAAATGTAAGAGGATATGGAATCCCCGGCCTATGCTTGTTGCTCAGAAGAGTATGTGCATGTTGTAGTTCCCTAGAGATTTCAAGCAATACTAGCTGGTCATTTGGGTACCGAGGCAGCTTATACGGCCTCTCAGAGAAGCCCTCGGTTTTGATATAGGTAAACTTGAGAAATTGAATAAAGAGGAACCTAAACCAACGGATGAAGGCATTTGCATTCTGAGTGACTCTCCTTTCGAAGTCGCCTCTAAGTAGTCTTATAATGTGCCTGATGAAGACATCATTCACCCTATGGTAATCCTTCTTGAAGTTGTGGTACTGAAGTTGTGAGTACCTATCATAGAACTTTGGTTCTTCTTAGAGTTTGGCTTGGTGCTACAAATAGACCTTTGTATTGAATGCAGTCAACCAACAGATAGTCCAGGTATGAGGTCATGTAGAACTATGAGGTTTTCTTTACTGCCACAAACTGCTCATGCAAGTAGTTGCTGATCATTCCTGCCCAATGGAACTTGGTTTTTCCTTTGATAATTTCTTCTATGAAATTCAACATCCATTCTTGGAAGTATGCCACAGTTGGGAGGCCCATGAACCTACTCAACAAGGTTACCAAATCGTGGTAATCCTCGTGGAAATCACTCCTGAAGAGTTCCTGGGGTACTTTGTTTGTGATTCCCCTCCTTTCCTTTAGCTAGTATTGATTGATCAACTTCTTGCATTTGAGGGGGCCAGCCTTCCATGTGCTCTTTGCATATTCTTTTGATGTCTCCTCCATCTCATCAAAGGTGGCGATGTGGAAAGTTTTCCCTATAGATTTGGAGGAGAAGTCAGCTAATATTTTACCATCTCGATCCACAATTCTCTTGGTTTGTTCTTGGTAGGTCTCTCTGTAGGCCATTACTAGTTTAGGAGCTATGAGGGTAGGTGGGAAACTAGCGGCCTTAGCCAATACACTTTTCCTAATCTTCTTTTCATTCTCTATAATGAGATTGGCAATGACTCATTGCCTGAATTCATCAATATCAATGTGACCCAGGTTTGTGTCTGAGATAGTGTCCCATTCTGTGGTGACCTTAGTGTTGATTTCCACCCCTTGGAATTTGTAATTCATTTGATCCTTATCCTCCTTTCCCCTTGGTGCTTTAGCAACCTTCTTTCCTTTTTCCTTCTCCACGGGTGCTCCCGAAGGTCTTGCAGTTGATTCCATATATCCTACAAGCAAAGAAGTAGTAAGCATATCCATGCACAAAATATGAGAAACATTAGCGAAATCCTACAAAATCCATGTTAGATTGAGTAATTCATCATTAAAAGATCATAACATTCTTCTATGATCATCATTTTCCTTTTTTTTGGGGGAGATATGGAAATGTGGGCCTAGGGGTGCAGACTTCCCTGGGTTGGCAGCCATTTTGAGGGCAGTTGCAAATGGACAACAAACAGGGCATGGCGACCCGCATGGTTCTACCCGTGTCAAGTTTTTTGAGCTAAGATGGGGTCCACCAAGAGGTCAAGCTATTTTGGCACGTGTGCTTGATCATCCTTGAGGTTTTAGGATTGCTAGCTTATTCATTTAGGCATGCAAGCCTAAGGAATGTGGGAGTAGGAGGCCTCTCAGCCGCTTGGTACTTTGCCGTTTGAAATAGCACTGGTAGGGTGGAGTCCCATAGGCGACATCCCGCAGTGCGAGGATCACAGCCAGTGAGGATTGTATCTTCTCACTTTTGAAGTTCAATTTGTTTAACAAGGTGCAGGTGAGGAGCCATGGGAGGACGTTGAGCGTCGACCGCTTTAGACGGTGGAGACGGGATGACAATCTGTAGGAGGCGGCCCACATTATCGGGTCCATAGGGATCCTTGGTATAAGTTAATTCATTAACTATTGGCTAGACAATGACAAGATGACAGGGTCCCGCACAACGGGCAGGTGGAGGTCACTGCCCGTGTGAAACGGCGGGCGTGTGGATATGACAACCTGTGTTAGATAGCCCACAAGCAAGAGGCTTGGTTGGTCTTTTCCCTTATAGAGTGTCAAATAGATGTGAGGAGTGCGGGGTTCGCTAGGTGGACAAATGGGTATCTAAGGCCATTTAGAATGAAAAACTCATGACAGAGGCCCATAGATGGAAGTCTGCAATGGGAAAACTGCATGGATCAATCACTTAGTCATTTCGGCTTAAAGGGCTTGAACAACGATAGCTAGGGCAGGACCCACCTATCAGAAGGATGAGATTAGTCAGCCATTATGGACAACAAGGCACAAAGGGGAAATTTGCAAGCAGAGGCCCACACTTGCAGGCTTGCAGAGGTGAAAAGAACTTGTTTAACTCATGATTTTTGTTTAAGTCTGAATGGTGACGATAATGAGGAAGCACCTTTCCACATACACGGGCCCGAAGGGGACGAAGGCCAACCGTTTGAAGCTTGTTACTTGAGGATCGAGGTGGCGACGGTGGGATCTTTGTAGACCACAAGGACACGATGACTCTAGTTCAAGAATTAAAATAAGAGGTTGAAGTTCCACATGGCTTTCTGAGGTGAATTCTAAAATATTTTTTCAAGTTTTAAAATGTGGGTTTTGTTCACCATGATGTTTTCTAACTAGTTTTTGCATCATTCTTTTTTAGACTTTAATTTTTTTTGTGAAAATCAAGAAAAATCATAACATGAACGGTGGTGGAAAACTGACCTAGAAAGCCCTACGAATTCTGCTAAGACACTGCAAATAATGATACTCGAACGACGAAAAGATCCTGCGGGCGTGGAGGTAGTGGAAGCTACAAGCTCTGACAAGTTTTTTGAAAGTTTGATGGTGAAAATGACCCATCAAAATTACTATTTATAGACCTTTAAGTATTAAATGTCTGTCATAAATGTTGGTATGATAGCGGCTAAGGTTGATGGGCGTGTAATTCAAAAGAACCGATAGCAGGAACGACGAGTTCCGCAAAGTAGACAACATTCATGTGTTAGTCGCTTGGTGGGTCAACACAAAAAATGACAAAGGAAGCCGCAAACCCCGCAATGCGGGCCGACAAGGTGAGTCGACCGTTTGGAATGGCGAAGATACCACAAAGTTCCGCACAAGGTGGCCCACATTGACTGACTTGTAGAGCATGGAGGATGACAGTTTGAAGGAAAACTACCAAAGGAACTCTGTAGAGGCCAAAGGCTTGAAAAATTCAGGGTTGGTGAAACTTGGTCATCTCAAGATGCTAACTATAGGAATCCTTGACCACTTAAGACTAAAAATAGGGGGGGCATGCAAAATGAGGTGAGGGAAAAAGCAACCTGGCGAAATGAAAGGAGAGGATCCCCATTCTGAATAGGGCATGTGTGCTATAGGCACAACAGGTTGTAGCTTTGACTGCAAAGTGGGATACGACTAGATAGGAGAGGGAAAACTTCAAGGCCAAGTGGGACATTGAGAGTGAGTGTCGTCATGCTATCAAGGTGTAGGTATAGGTTATTATAGCTGAGAGGGATACCCTTAGATCAGAGTGTGATGCCCTCAGAGCAAAGCAGGATTAGTATATGAGGGAGGCTACTTATTATTAGACTCTTTATGAGGTTTCCATCCCCATAGCACATAAACATCCTAGGTTCAATGAACCTAGTGCAGGTACTATTGCAACCGATTCGAACGATCAGTAGGTGAGGTAGCTAGATCAGTCGCTAGTTATGCCACAACCTTCTCTGCATCAGAGCCATGATCATGAGAGATCACCTCCTCTGGTCGGGTAGTAGGAATTATTTGTTCTTGATCTTTATGATGTTTATTGTTTAGAGACTTATATTGTTGTAGACATGATTTTGTATATACATTCATCGGCCTAGCTGAGGCCTTATATATATGTATTTTTTTGTATATGATATCCCGCATGTTATTTGATGATGTACTTGAATTCTCATTTTTGATGATGATATATATGAGATATACATATTTTTATTCAACTTCATTATGTGTTGTGTGATGATTATGGATGATGATGTATGATTATACATGATTTTGTGTTGGTGTAATTAAATAATTAATTACACTTACATAAGTTTACTTAGGACATAAGATTCTTTCTAGAAGTCTTAGTTGGCTTTTCTAGAACTTATCTTATCTAGATAATGCATCATTTCCCAGGTGATTAGTTTGTTAGTTGTATCATGTCATAGGATTATGACATTTGTCAACATCATATTCCTTACTACATTTGAACCTTGCCTATATAAGGAAGGTGATTGTACTCATTTGTATCATACTTCATACCTCATCATTTGATAGGTCTTAATATTAAGCAAGATCATTCTTGCATATCCTCTTGTACAAGGTTTTCATTGTTTTTGCAAGTGGTATTGGGTGTTGAGCTAATATCTTTAGCTCTTACATGGTATCAGAGCCATATTTTGTAAAACCCTTCTCATATTTGAGGGTGGAGCTATTGCTAGTGAGAGATCTTGATTTGAGGTTGTCTCTCCATAGGTGGAATTTCATGGAAACTTATTTTTGGATTGTGTTGGAGGAGATCTAAGCTCATATTTGAGTTTAGGGCAGCTGAGAAAGTCAAAATTGACTTTTGTTTCGCCTAAATCTGACATTTCTAGCCAAAGTTATGGAGGTTTGAAGATTTGCAAGATCTAGGAGTCACAAAGCTTCTGGTGCATTTTCAGACAAATCTGACCTCGCCATCATTTTCAGGAGGCTCAAGAGACGAAAATCAATATATAATTTTCCCTTTTTTTCATTTAGCTATTCATGAGGCAAATTTTTTCTTACCCGGGGTGGCCGTATGGCCCTCGGGTACAAGGTATGATTTATTTATTTCACAGAAAAAATAATTCAAAAATTATATTCTGCATTTTAATTTTTTTCGGGCTATATAAAAAATTGAGGGAAATTAATTTTGTATCGGGCATATTATGTTATTGTCTATGGATTGTATTTGAATTTCTGTGGGGCATTGATTTTTTTGGTACTATTGTACCGCCTCTTATCAGCCCATTTGGTACCGATTACTGACCTCATCATTGTTGGCAAGTGCCTTTTTTTCACTGGGTGTTTTATCCACCCGTCCACAGGCATATTCTAACCACCCCGTACTCTAGCCGTCGCTAGGTTTTGTCTCCATCTCTGACTTCATTTATTTTGGCCGACCGGATCTTCCCACCACTGGACATCTTGACGGGCTCCATTTGCACAAGGATTGGTCGGTATGATTTCCGACCCCTTGTTGCTAGCTGTATTGAAAGCTTGTGCTGGTTGTTTATCCTACCACCATTAGCGTCCTTCATTCCAATCTGTGGGCTCACATCTATCTGGTACGAAGCCATTTTAAATCGTTGGTTGACCTCTATTCTCCGTCAGACTTCATTCTGACCACCGGGATCCTGATGGTTCACAGGGCATTTACTTTTGTGACGGCTCCATTTCCTATTGATTGCATCAACTGTAAAAGGTTGTATGCCACCCGTGTATGTTAGCCACCATTCTCCCAACACTAATCACCGTGTTTTTTGATCGACGACCTACACATCTCGTGGACCGGTTTGATCGGTGGATATTCCAAATGAGGGTATGGTTCCATTCATTAACCACAGTTTTTGCTTCTCATTACTCTGTGGTCCTCCATCGGTTGTTGTCACCTGTATTGTGCAGTTGGTTCCACTGAGTGTAACTTTCCTGGTCATATCAGGGTACCACGTGGTTATTAATTGCATGGTTTTTATAAAATTTTGGTATAGTTTATTTGGCTGATGGTTTAAGGGGTGCAGGTGTTTGTTCTTTTTTTTCCCTCTAAACCTAAGTGGTCATATGGAGGACCTAGTGTCAGTGCCCAAGAGCCGATTTTTTGCTCCAATTTAATCTGCTCGATTTGCCCCAAAGTGCCTAAAATAGGCCTTTTTTCATTTTTGCATAACTTTTCACCATGATCTTCAAAGTTTGCAAACGAGATATCGACAGAAAGCTCTCTCCGAGTACTTCGCAGTGGTGTAGGTCTTTTTGAAAATTTTTGCTGCAGGTACAAATTTTTCACAACTGAAATAAGATCACCCCCTTGGACCTCTGAGCTCATAACTTTCAGCCAGTTTCTCCATTTTTGGTGATTCAAGTTGCATTTGTAAGGTATTGAGGAGCTCTTTGATTTGGTTCATGTAATTTTTTCAGTTTCAGCTCCAAGTGTGAGATATTCAGATTTTTGCATACTTGTTTTCTGCTTCATAACTTGGACATCCTGACTCTTGAAGAAGTTATATTTGTGGGGGGGGGGTTTATTTTCAGTTGTATTATCATATTTGGGAGTTTCTAATTCATATTGAAGGTTAATGTCTTTGTAATTGTGGAGATCATTCATAGTTCATTATGGGGTTTGCATATTATCCTTCTCTAATTCTGTTGTAAAAGGGAAACTATAAACAATGGAGAGATGGAATCATAGATCATCTCCAATCTCTTGAATTGTTGCCACATTTGTATGGTATTGTTCCCCATCTAGGTAAAGGTATTCAAAAAATTGCTTGGAGTCACAACATATATAATGTTTTAGGG
Organism: Sequoia sempervirens; assembly: GCA_007258455.2. NCBI lineage: Eukaryota > Viridiplantae > Streptophyta > Pinopsida > Cupressales > Cupressaceae > Sequoia > Sequoia sempervirens. The sequence continues at coordinate 33,015,680 of VDFB02000020.1, forward strand.
GTCATTGCAATGCATGTTGATGATGACATTTTGAAAGGTATTTATCATCATGATTGCCCTCATACTCTTTGGACTAAAATTTGGGAGATATATGGAGATCATGATACTCCACCATTCCCGGATGATTCAATTTCAGAATGTCTTGTGCCCCTTCATTCTTCAGACAAGATACCCTATGATGGTGATACTATGCAGGAGTTTGATTATTTGGAGTGCTTTGAATCTTTCGAAGAGGTTGAAAAGGGTTCTTTAGATGCTCCTTCTCCATCAAAGATAGTTGATGTACCTTCACCTTCAGTGATTCCTTGTGCAGAGTCATTGATTGAGGCTCCTATCATTCCTGTTCAGCAGGACCATTCTTCTCATGGTGATTTGGAGGACACACTTGAGGGGATATCTCTCATGTTTGATGACAGCCATTGCACAATTGTTGTCAAACCATCGTGGTCTTTGGATCTTGTTCAACATCAATTTCCACATAGTCTTGATTTTTCAGCTTCTACATTGATTGGGCATGTACCTGATTTGATAGTGGCATCTTCATCTTCAGTGGCAAAGGAGACACATGAGCAGTTTTTAGAGACAACATCATCATATCTATTCATGCTTCCTTCCTTCAGTTCCTATCCAGAATGGGAAGAATTCTTGCACTTGTACATGGTTTTGTTTCTTCCGAAAGGAAGACAAGTTGTTTGTCAACATTGGATCATGTTTTGTCTTCAAGCACTTACCATTTTTGTAGGAGATCACACATTATGGGGGGGCTACATTGTCCCTATCTTTCCCTCTTATGGGGGGGATTTTGTAATATATATATGTGGCATATGGTGTACTTGTGGGGTATTGTGGAGTCCTCTATCCTTCCTCACATAATTTGTTTCTTTTCTTTTTTTTTCTCTCTTTTGGAGAGGAGTTTTTTCCCATTGGGTTTTCTCCTTTTCACCAGTTGTGAGAGATTTATTTTTGCATTTGTACATGGGTACCTAACATGGCCTCGTAGTCAGGACCCATCCTTGCATGTTTGCATCATTTGCATAATAATATTCTCCTTAAGTTTCACTTATGGGGGGTGTTGATGTAATTAAATAATTAATTACACTTACATAAGTTTACTTAGGACATAAGATTCTTTCTAGAAGTCTTAGTTGGATTTTCTAGAACTTATCTTATCTAGCTAATGCATCATTTCCTAGGTGATTAGTTTGTTAGTTGTATCATGTCATAGGATTATGACATTTGTCAACATCATATTCCTTACTACATTTGAACCTTGCCTATATAAGGAAGGTGATTGTACTCATTTGTATCATACTTCATACCTCATCATTTGATAGGTCTTAATATTAAGCAAGATCATTCTTACATATCCTATTGTAGAAGGTTTTCATTGTTTTTGCAAGTGGTCTTGGGTGTTGAGCTAATATCTTCAGCTCTTACATTTTGTACTTTTTTGATGTATGCATATGATTTGGATGGATGTATGATCTATATATTTATGTGATGAATGGTGATTTATTATTTATATGATTGATTTTGATAGATTATGATGTCCTATACTTGTGATGTATGATATACATGATGCATGATGTCGATGGATTATGATATCTTATACATGTGATGTATGATGTTTTTATTGTTTTATTATAGTCATGATATGTATTGAAAAAATTGTGGATGCAGGATGGATGTGGAACTAATGATATTGTGATGTAGGATGGAGCTGTTGGTTAGAAGAAATGTTGGATGATGGATATAAATTTGATGTTGTTAGTTACTGATGAGTTTCTTTTTCTTTGTATAGAGGCTTCATATGTTTAACAATCCTTTTTGATGTAGCAAAAAAATACGATGCACTAGGGTATTAATAACCAAGGTGACTTTGTATCCATTGTGTGGAATTTGACTCGGCATATAAAGAATATTCTTACTTATACCAAACATACAGAAACCTTGTTAAAATATATGGTTTAGTTATGTTAAAAAAATTCGGACCAGTTACACAGAGAGGTATGAAATACCTAACATGCAACCGCTACAAATTGTTTGAAAACAACAACCATACATCAAACAAAGAAAGTATTCACCATGGTAGTATCACAAAAACATCTTACAAATAGAACTAATAAAAAACCGATAGTTAATACCACCAATCCTTCTTCTCTAAATCCTTATGGACATCCTCGAGAAATCCTGAGAATGTGGTATTATGATAAATCAAAAAGATAAGACTATAAAAAGATAGACAATGTTGCAATATCACTTTTAATAGTTGTTGATGTTTCATGTTGTTATCTAGTGTTGATGATGTCTATTGTAGGAACGTTTTATCCATTAAGACATCTCAAGATGTTGTTGGTATGATTTTCAATTGGGTATGGTAGTCTATACTTTGGCATTGTTTTCTCTTGATAGTCATCCAATTGATTTGATCTCCACTTTGGAATTTTTGATTTTGATGTTTGTTTTGTTTGTTGTTTGTGTTGTCAAAGGGTAGTGATGACAATTAGTTTATTATGGATGAAAAGTTTAATGTGGATTGTTGACAATGGAGTTAGGACCTTTTTGATTTTCTGGGTTTATTTGATGTTGTTTTTGTTGTTTTAAGGGGATTAACCTAGGGTCTTAGGGGCTTGTCAAAGATAAGCCTTTCCTACATTGTACATGTAGAGGCTTTTAGTTTTCTTGGTTTGATAAGAACATGTTTTTGATCTTTTTTGTTTCTTGAATGTTTTTGGATTTTGAATTTTTTGGACTAAGTTGAAAGAAAGCATGATAAATATCGAAGGGGACTGACCTAAGGCCTCGAGGCCTGATAAGATTTGCCTACATTGTACACACAAAGACCATGTAGTTCAACTAATGTTGACTCAAAGCATAACATGTTTTGGGATTTTCATATTTTTGGTTTGTTTTTTATTTTGATAGTTTTAGACCATGATGGGATTTACAAGAATCACATTCACTACTCGTTTCAGAGAGTTGCCCCCAGTTCAAGACAATATTATCCTCATTAGGAGAGGTGAATGCTAATGATGCAACTAGGTTCAATACTTGACCGATTATCGAGCCATGGTTGGATACATGTTTTATTATGGGACGAATGAGTGGATGCTTTAGATAGTGTTGATAGATAATGACACAAGTCTTATTCAATTGTAGCACTTGTTTGCCAAGTTTTAACTACGATACCTATTCTAGAATTGACACAAAGTGGTTTTCACTTAAAGAACGCTTTATTTCTCTTTAATGTTTTTCTTGCTTTTTATTTTATTTATTTATTTTATTTTTTATCTTTTTGATTTTTTTTGGATTTTTACCCTTTTGCTTGGGGTATTCTGACATGTTTCAAGTATAGAACTTTTTGAGATGGCTGATTTTAGAGGTTCGGCTAAAGGTTCCCCTTTAGGAGTCACCAATTGATAAGCCCTAGAGCCATAGATTACTGTGATGATGAATGAACCTAACCAATTGGGTTCAAACTTACCTTTTCCATCTTGATTTAGATGTACCTTCTAATTCTCTTTGAGTACCAAGTCACCAACCTAATTTTTTTTGTTTTTGATCTTTTTATTGTAGCTTCATTTGAGCCAATTCTAATAAACCTGAAGATGGTTTAACACATTCAAATGTATTTCATCTAAGAGTTCTAACTCATTTAATCTGGAAACCCAATACTCTTCATTGTTGACGATACCTTTTAGTGATATTCGCATTTATGGAATCTCAACTTTAATAGGAATCTCAACTTCAATAGGTAAGACAACTTCAAATTCGTAAACCAAGGAAAATGGTGTGGCACTTGTAGGTGTGTGAATACTAATTTGGTACATCCATAGGGCTAGATTAAATTACAAATGCCAATCGTGGTCAACATCATTAACAGTCTTTTTTAGTATCTATAGGATGGTTTTGTTAGATGCTTCAACCCGATTGTTTCTTTGGGGATAGTAGGGAATGGAGAATCTATGTTGGATAGAAATTGTGGACAAAGCTCTTTGATCTCTTGGTTTTTGAACAGGGTTCCATTGTCTGTTATGATGGTTTGGGGAATTCCATATCGACAGATAAGATAGTTCAAGATGAAATTGGATATCTGTTTTCCTATGATGTATGTTAATGGAATTGCTTCAATACATTTCATGAAGTATTTAGTTGCTATAATAATGAACTTATGCCCATTGGATGAAGTAGGGGAGATCTTACCTACCAAGTCTAATCCCCATTATGAAAAAGGCCATGGTGTTGTGATAGGTCTTGGATCCTATGCTGGTGCGTGAACAAGGTCATTATGTTGTTGACATTGATGACATTTTATTGAGTACTAAATACATTCTTGTTCCATGGAGGGCCAATAGTACCCTGTTCTTAGCAGTTTTTGTACTACGTTAGGTCCACTAGAATGGGACCCAAAATTCCTTTTTGTACCTCTTGTAAGGTATTTTTTGCTTCTTCAACATTAAAACATCGAAGCAACATACCATCTAAACTTTGACGATATAAGGTGTCTCCTAAGATTGTGAATCGAAAAGTCCTATGGGCAAAGGTTTTATTTTGGGTCATTGTCAAATCATGAGGTATGATACCATGCTGGATATAGTCAAATGTGTCTTGGTACCATGGTGAGTTAGGACCAACAACAACACACAAGGAATTTGTACTTTGGAATTTTGAGAAGTGAACCTATGGTTATCATTACGTCGGTTGCTCTGTTGTTGATTCGGGGAACTTGTTCAAAGATGATGGTGACAAAATATTTCTTGAAGATATCCACCATCCTTTTATATTGCATCAACTTGTCATCCTTTGTTTGAATAATCATCATTTACTTGTTTGATCACTAGTTGAGAGTCTCCATAAACCTACAATTCTTTTATCCTTCATTCAATGGCCATCTTTAGTCCTGTGATTAGTACTTCATATTTTGAGATATTATTTGTACATGGGAAAGCAACTCTGTATGCCTTAGGTATACTATCTCCCTATGGTGTGAGAAATAAAATACCTTCTCTTGAGCCATATTGAGTGTGGGACCCATCAAAGTACAAGGTCCAACAACTTGTCTATTATGTTAGCAGTATGATTTTTCTGGGAACTCTGTTGTGAGAGGCTGGTGATATTCCATTGGTGCTTCTACTAGTTGGCCTGCTATGATATGTCCCTTTATGTCCTTTCTATCCACATATCCTATGTCAAACTCACTCAATATCATCACCCATTTAGCGATCCTGCTTGTTAGAGCTACTTTTACCAATAGGTATTTTGGGGGATCTACTTTCAAGATCAAATTTACTTGTTTGTTCAAGATATAGTGTCTCAAATTTTGTGTCACAAATATGATAGAGAGACAAACTCTTTCTATGGGCGAGTAGTTCAAATTTTAGCCCATCGATGTTTGACTGATGTAGTAGACCACTCTTTCCTTGTTATTGCCATCTAGTTATGCTAGGAGAGCTCCTAATGCTACTTGTGTTGTAGGTACATAGAATATCATTGCTTTATCTGGAATAGGTGGAATTAATACTGGAGGAGTGAGTAGATACTCTTTGACTTGTTGGAATGCTTGATCACATCTACCATCCCATTTGAATGTGATATCTTTGTGTAGGAGATGGGTGAACGGATGACACTTGTCTTCCAACTGCGCAATGAATCACTTGATGGACTATAGTTTTCCCTGTAGACTTCTTAGCTGCTTGAATTTCTTTGGAGGAGGCATTTTTGATATGGATTTTACCTTTACAGGATCTACTTTGATGCCTCTTCTTGATACTATGCACCCTAGCAGTTTTCTAGATGTTACTTTGAATACACACTTTTTTTAAGATTGAGCCTCAAGTTATATTGTTTGATCCTGTCAAACATTTTTGCAAGGTTGGTCAAATGTTCTTCCATTTGGATGGAATTTTCTAGTATATCATCCACTAATCTTCCATAGTTGTATTCAAAATATCATGAAATATTGTAGTCATTGCTCGCTGATAGGTCACTCCTACATTCTTTAGATTGAGTGGAATGACATTCCAATAGAAGGTCCCCCATGCAAGAGTGAATGTTGTTTTATGTTGATTGTCAGGAGATATATTTATCTAATTATATTGAGAGAAGTCGTCCATTAGTGACAACATTTCATGTCCTGCTATTAGATCTACGATCATATCAATGCTTGGAAGAGGAAAGTCATCTTTTGGGAATGCCTTGTTCAAATCTCAAAAATCCATGTAGATTCTTATGCCCCTAGTGGGATTTGTTACTGGTACTAGATTTTAAATCCACTCAAGGTAATCAATTGGTCTGATGAAGCCCACGTCTAGCAATTTCTTCAGTTCTACTTTTACCAGAAGTGTTATTTGTGGATGCATCTTCCATAATTTCTGCTTGATGGGTTGAGCTCCATAAAATACAACCAAGTTGTGTACGACTGATGCTGGATCTAGTCTTGGCATGTCTGCATATGTCCATGCAAAGTTTATTTTCCTTTCATTGATGAATGCTGAGAAGTTCACCTTTTCTTTAGGATCAAGCGACACTGCATGGTATGTGATTTTTGGGTTCTCTATTGTACCAACATTGATGGATTCAACTTCTTCAACTAGGAGTGTTGACTTCTCTTGATGTTCAGAAATAGGGAGATTGAATCCTCCATCTTTGGGCACCTCAGAGAGGTTTTCACACTTAGATTTGTCCTTTATTTTCCTCTTTTTAGGATCGGATAGAGCCACATCATGGTTTTCCATAGGGGATCTCATTTTTATTTTTACATTGTCTTTTTAAATTTTGTGACTAGAGGACACAATCTCCCCTTCGAAATATGCTTCCTATTCGAGTTCCATGACACACCCTTCTTTATGATCTCCTAATGGTATATCGGTTCGCAGGCCCATAAAATCTACAATTGCTTCATCGTTCTGGAATTGATCCAAAATAGGCGTATGTTGTCGTTGGTCTTAATCTATTAACTGTGGGTAGCAGAGGGGTAGGCTGTCATTGTTATATGTAAATATTACAAAATTTGTCAAAATGGTCAATATAGTCGTGGCATCATTCTCCCATTGATTATCTAGGTCATCATCACTAGAAGTGATGGAATCCCATTCATATGCATTAAATTTTCTTTCATAAGTATAGTCTTTAAATATACGTTTTCTAGGTTGAGTAGGGTTAATACGTATTCTAAAGCTTTCAAATAGGTCCTCAATTGGTAAGTCATTGTTAATACGATGGTAGGTATCCAATTTATTAACGTTAATAGAAGGAGCTCTTTTCTCAAGAGAGGTACATCCAGTGTTTGGAGTACCCACGTCTATCGAACTATAACCTAGTCCCTTGTTCTTCTTTCTTTGTTCCACTATAATAGGTTTCCATATGCCTTGTTTGTGTCACCCAAGGCCACCTTTTCCAATATATCCCATTTTTTTAGATATATAATACCCTTTACTGCTAGGATCAATAGGAATGGGTTATAGTTGTTCTAATTCTTCTTTTTCTTCTTTGTAGATCATTGATGAGAGGTCTTCCTTGAATATTTCATGATCCTTCATATCTCCTCACTTGGTAAATATCGTGGGTTTGGATACCATTTTTATTGTTTGAATATGTTTGATCTCCTTAGGCCCTCCATAAACCTTGGGTGTTGGTGGAAGCATTCCAATGCAAAAAGCTTGATTGAAATGATAGTTTTCATTACCTTTGTCAAGTACTTGAACCTTGCTTTCAGATTTTGGTTGCTCAATTGGTAGGGGTTTAGTTGAAGTTGACGATAGTGTCAAGGGGTCAATATATGAGAAGGAATGGAATGATATATCATTACTAAGTATTTGCTAGATTTTGTTATATTTCTCCTCCAATTTTGCACAGTAGTGGAAGGGTTCAGGATCAACACATAATGTAACCTCCTTTCCTTCGTGAGGGAATTTTAGACACTAGTGAAATGTCGAAGGAACCACTTGTAGTGCATGAATCCATGGACATCCTAGAAGAAGGTTATATGGTAGCTCAAGGTCCAATACTTGACACATTGTTTCTATTGTTGCCGGTCCTATCTACATGTGAAGCCTAATCATTCCTTCTAAATTCCTTTCGAGGTCATCATAGGACCTTATAGTGATGCTCTTTCCCTTGTCAATTACATCATCAAAATACCCCAACTATTTAACAAATTTCAAGGTATAGATGTTTAGACCTGCACTGCTACTTATCAATACTCTTTTGAACTTATGTTTGTGGACACCAACCTTTATATAGAGGGATTGGTTATGGAATGATTTTTGTGGAAGGTCTTTCTCAAAAAAGAAAAAAATGGTGAGTGGTCACGATTTTTCCAACCATGGCTTGAAACTATTAGGATTAAGGTCATTAGGGATCGATGTTTCCAAAGATTTCTCTAGTATTTCCTTATGTTCAGGTGATAATTTCAACAACTTTAAGATGGAGATCAAAGTGAGGGTCTTCTTCAGTTGTTCCACAATACTATAGTCATTGGATGGTTTAGCTGTGGGCTTAGGTGGGGCTCCTTGTATTATGGATTTCCCTCGATGAGTAGTTATGTTACATTTGGGGCCCCTACCTCATATGTTTAACACATTGACCCTAGTATCATTTGCTTGGGAGAGGGTTCCTAGGATAGTGTCACCATAGGTGTAGTTGGCATTGTGATAGTCTTGGTATTTCCCTTTGGAATTTTTCTTAGCATGGTTTGGAATTAGATTCGTGTAGATTTGGAGATCTTTGTTTCTAGGATGATGTTCTATATCAACTTCTCCCTTGTCGATTAAGTCTTCCACTATATGTTTAAGTCTCATGCAGTTATTCATTATATGTCCCTTGATCTTGTGGAACTCACATAAGTATTTTTTCATTGTACCATGGCGTTTTAAAACTCAACTCTTCATAGTTTGTGTGGCCTTTGACTTTGATGAGGTTTTGTTGAACTAATTTGCACATGATTGTATCAAGTGTTTCTCCTAAGGCAGTAAATTTTCTCCTTGGTTGGTTGTATTGTCTTTGTTGTCCTCCTTGATTTGTATGTTGGTTATTTGATTGATTGTTTTGGGGATAGCTAAGTTGATTATTTTGTGCATTGTTGGGAGTGTAGATTGTTTGTGCAACTTGGGATTTGTTTTGTGATCCATTGGTATTTTGTATGTTCCATATAGCTCTAGCATCAACTACTCCATCGTTGGTAACATTTTTGTTTTTGGCCCAAATCTTGGGTTTGTCATTCGAACTGGAAGGGTTGTATTTTGGGTTATTTAGTTTAATGACTCCCCTTGCTATGAGAGCTTGTTCAATGTGTAGTCCCTTTTCAATAGTCTCTTCAAAGTTATTGGGGCACAACATGGTGAGTTGGTAATTGATTTCTGCTTGGACATTTGAAATAAAGATATCCACCAGTTCTTTGTCAGGAATAGGCCACTTGCACCTACTAGCTTTGTGTTTCCATCTTTGCAGGTAGGATGCAAAGGATTCCCCTTGGATTTGTTTAATCTTGTAGAGGTCAGTGATGGTGACATACTGTTCTATGTTGAATGAGAAGTGGTTTACAAACTTGTCTGTCAATTCATAAAACTCTTAATACTTGGTGGTAGATGGGAGAACCATTCCATAGCTTGACCAATAAGATTGCATGGAAAAAAGTATCATTAGATGGAAATAATTATTTTTCACTTACATGCAAGCTATTGAGAAATATCACACATGTTCTACTGGATCACCTTTCCTTTTGTACTTGTTAAATTTTGGTATTTCAAAAATTTTAGGGAAAGGTAGCATAGTAATAGAGTGACCAAAAGGGAACACACATATATCTTGTAGAGTGTAGGTCTTCTTTGGCTTTCCAATCTGGATGTCTAATATCTTTTGATTTAGGTCTTGTAGTTGCATGCCTACCTCTATGTTTGGTACATTTGTTTTTGGACCCTGTGTGTAGTAGCCTTGTTGTCCCAAAATATTCGTTTGGTCATAGGTTGGGTATTGTGGAGGTATAGGACCTTGGTAATCGTGTTGGGTGGAAGGAGAGTTAAGTCCTTGTACGAAAGGAGGATTAAGTCCTTGATGTATGGAAGGAGGATTAAGTCCTTGTTGAATGTAAAGAGGGTTAAGTCCTCATTGAATGGAAGGAGGATTAAGTCCTTGTTGAATGTAAGGAGGGTTAAGTCCTTGTTGAATGTAAGGAGGGTTAAGTCCTTGTTGTGGGGAAGGAGGATTAAGTCCTTGTTAATTTTGTTGAAGAGGGGTACCTTGATATTGTGTTGGTGGTACACCTTGTTGTGGTTGATTCTACTGAAGGGTACCCTGGTAGTGCATTGGCGGTACACCTTGTTGAAACAAATTGTTTTGAAGGTTACCCTGGTAGTGCATTGGTGGTACACCTTGTTGTTGGGATGAATTGTATTGAAGGTTACCCTGATAGTGCATTGGTGGTACACCTTTTTGATGGGACAAATGTTTTTGAAGGTTACCCTAGTAGTGCAATGGTGGTACACCTTATTGATGGGACAATTTTTTTTGAAGGTTACCTTGATAGTGTGTTGGTGGTATACCTTGTTGATTTGGTATGTTGGTTGAAGGATCAAGATGCATTCTGTGGCATGTATTGTCCTTGTGGTGGGTTGTTACATTGTGGCATGTATTGAGGTGGACATCCTTGATATTGTTGGGCCACTACTGCTTGCTCGATTTGGGACAGTTTCCTAAGTAAAGGGTTGTCCATTGGTTGTTATTTAGGTTGATCATTGCTTTGTGAGAAGATTGGTGGCATGTTCAACATCTCCATTGGTTTGGGTATTTTTTCCAAAACTGATTTATCCCCTAAGGGAATGAGGTTAGGATCCTTAAGACATTCCACATTAAAGTCTATAGGTAGCTTAGCACCACTTTGTGCTAATTTGAAAAAGTAGGCATTTGGATCCTTTCCTAAGAGTTTGTCCATCAGTTTAAGTACCTTGGGATTGTTGGAGTGTTGAAAGAATTCTTCCTCAATATCCACTTCTTCTAACCACATTTTTGAGATTTTGGTTTGACCTATCCATCATTTCTTGTTGTCTACAAATTGCTTCCTCCTCACTTGGTGGTTGGTTTGATGTTACTTTGAATGTTGGTTCCTTTTGAGAAGTTATAGGGTCACTTGGTCTATAACCCCATTGGTCACTTCTGTCATTTGTGGTGTTCGCTGGAGGCATTTTAGAGATACTTTTGTTTGCTTCTATCTTTTTTCTATGCTAAGATCACGTGATTGTCATACACAAGTGCTAAGATTTTGTGGAAGTTGGCGATTTCTAACTTATGGAATGAACTGATGCTTTATTTTTTGGATTTTCTGTTTTAAGGAAATGTAATTATGTTTTTGGGATTTTTTGTTCTGAAAGGATGGTATCTATATCCACGCAGGAGGTGGTAATACGGGCCTTTTGACCGCAAGATCCACTTTTCATTCCTCTTTATCTAGGATATTAGCTATATTTCTCCATTAGGTTGGTGTTTCCTTTTTCTCAAATAAAAATCTTCTCAAACACTAATGATGTCTTTTTGTTCACCTTCAATTCATGTGAGGTTTGGTTGTATGATAGGTGTTGTAAGATTTGATTGTTGAACTGGAGCAATTGGGTGCCAAATGGTCATAAAGTGAGTGATTTTGGTAAATGAAGGTATTTTTGGGACTCAAAATTTTGAAGACTTGGATCAATATGTCACTTCATTTTTCTAGAGGATATGTTGTGAAAAATTACTTGAACTAGCCTTGAGGTTCAAGCAAATGTTGCTATCTTAGAAGTTTTGACTGAAGGAATTATCCAAGTTGTTTGTTTTGATTTTGAACCCTAAAAGTAGTTTGGAGTGTTTGTTTTTTCTAGATGGATGATGGAATGATGTAAATTATGACATGTTTTGGGAGTCTAACTATTTTTGTTCTCACAAGTTTTAACTAGTTTAAGATTAGCTCCTGATTTTCACCAAGAAATAAGGAAAAAGAGGAAATCTTAGAGCAATAATGACAATCTCTATCAAAAGCGGCTAGATTTTTGTCAATTGTAGCTAAATCTAAAAGTAAACTACAATAAGACTTCTTAAAAGCAGCTTCTATTGCAAGTTTTATGTCTAGTAAATAGTGAGTACAAAAGTGAACTTCTTGGTCAAAAGCGACCACTTTTAAGTCAACTACGACTAGCGAAATAGATCAAGTGTGGAAAAACTAAGATCAACTGTGGTAAGATTTCTCAAAAGTGGCCTCTATTTAAATTTTCCTAACTAGTGATCAGTGCAGGAAAAAGCGACATTTTGGTCAAAAGCAACTAGTTTGAAGTCAACTGTAGTTGGAAAAATGTGTCAACTTCGGCAATGTTAGGATCAAAAGAGACAATTTTATGTCAAGTGCATTATGTTTTTCAAAAGCGAGAGGTTTTTACTAGTGATTTTCATAAGGAAGAGAGAAAAAACACCCTATTTTAGATCAACTGCGACAATGTTTAAGTCAAAAGTGACACAAATAGCAACAATAGCGACCTTTGTTCAGATTTTTCATAAGTTTCTATTTTGACAGTAGTTTTGGATAATTTTGCAGTTTTTGATGGCTTTGTTTGATTTGATTTGAGATTTTGGCAAGTGATAATACAACACAACAATCAAAACTATTTAACCCTAAATGTCTATAACTTTAAGCACATTTCTTTTCACAAAAACTCAAAGTTCATGGAAATTGAAATGCTAAAGCCATAGTTTCCAATGTTGACTTTGTTCTTAGTGTGACTTGAAATTTAAGCCTAAATATTTGAAAACTATATAAAGATATTTGTTTGAGATATATTTTAGGAGTGCAAATATAGGGCTCTTTTCAAAGTATTCACACTAAGTCTAAAGGGTTTGAAGTTTGATAACCATGTTCAATGCTTGTTTTGATGTGTTCATTTTAATTCAAGCAAAGTGTTTGATGTCAATAAAGTAACCTTAGCATGCATCAATCAAGTCACCCTAGGTAGGTACACTTCTTTTAGGTAGGATTACCTCATACCCCGAAGGGATGATTTTACATGCAATTTATGGAGGACTGTAGAGGTATGTTAAGAATGAACTCTTAAGCTCTACGCCTCAAACAAAAATTGGACTTGGTAAGTAACTTATCAAAAGCAAAGTTCTGATGCACTACTTTCAAAGAATGTTTCAAAAAACATGGATGCCTTCTAAAACAAGGTTTTTAATGACAAACTGTGAACACCATAACGCATATTTATTTTCATCCTGCTCGGCCACTTAAGGCTCTTTAACCGTTCACTTCCACTTAAGGGGTAGGATTAGGTGTAGTATGTTATACATCCCAAATTGAAGCTACTTTCTTACGATTTTTCAACCTTTAATATAGCCTTCCAGTAAATGTGCTTCGAGACCTTTCTTATGAGTTCTCCATCATGAGATGTGTCTCATAAAAAACCCCTCTTTAAGGTAATTTTGAAATGAAAAGAGTGCAAAACTCAAAAATGCTTTTCATCACCCAAGATCGCCAAAAGAATTGAGGAGAGAGGTTAGACACTTTAGTTTTCCAAACACAAAAGACACAACATACAATTCATTGCAATATTTTTTTAAACCCCTTGAATGATGCTATCCAAAAAATAAATGAAGTGTAAACAAGATAGCAATTTGTTTTTATGTGCACCAAAATGAAGTATTCTAGATTTCAAACAAATAGATAGCAGTATGCAAGTTAGAATGTATTTGTTTAGTTTTAAGCCCAAAACTGAGTGTTTCTAACAATCCTTGTCTTAATGTGGTCAACAAAAACAAATTGTTCATTTCATCAACATATTGAAAGCGTTGGTCAAAAGATAACATTCCATTTTATTAGCAGCAAAAATTGAAGTGTTGTTCTAATCTACAAAAGCTTTTGAAAAACTCTTTTTGTAGAACACCAAAACAAAAGTGTGTAAGTTTGTGGGGTTCATTTTTAGAGCACCAAATCGAAAGATGTTTTAACTAAAAATGTTTTTGAACATTCTTTTTAAAAGCACCAAATCAAAAATTTCTCTAAACTAGAAAGCTTTTTGAAAGATTCTTTTTAAGCACCATATCACATTTTTTCCCTAAACTAGAAATATTTTTGAATAATTCTTTTAAGCACCAAATTGAAAGCGTGTGATTTGTGGGGTTCATTTGTTAAGCACCAAATTACATTTTTCCCTAAACTATAAAAGCTTTCAAAAATCTTTACTTGGGTCGTTTGCCTTCTCTGCAATAAAATCGTTAGTTTGTTCTTGGATAAACATATTCCATGCTCCTACAAATCCTGCAATAAACAATGTTAGCACCTTTCAAACATTCAAACCAAGCAGCCATTAGTGTTAGAAATCAAAAAATTACTTGCAGCTTTCTAATAAAAAAATAATAGAGCAAAATAAAAATTCTTAGGAAAAAGCAACCTTGTTATGTTTGTCAAATGCAGTTAGAAAAATCAAAAGCACCCCTATTATCAACAATCGTGGTTAGGAAAAGGGTGACTGCAATAGAAATGAAAGAGTGATTGTATGAGTTTCCTGTAGCTTTCATGTGAAGAATTTTCAAGTGCATTTCTAGAAAGTTCATCTGCATTTCAGAACCTGAAAGTACTCAATTAAAACTCATACAAACGCTAGTGTTAAGGACCACGGTCCCACCGAGCGCACCAGAATGTGTAAGGGGGAAATTGATGATGTAATAAGATAATCAATGTAAATGAATTAAACAAGATTTAACTGAAAACAAAAATTAAGATTCGTACCCATTACTCACAAAATGAAATTATGAAGAAATGAAATCAAATAATGTAATCAAAGGAGAGAACATAAAACGAATTCATAAAACATAGCATTACCATCCCGTGTTGAAGTGTATTCACAATGATGTTAGATTGTTGTATCAATGCAAAGCCTCCATTGATGCATTGTAAAAGATTCAAATGTCTATGTGTTGATCGAAGATGTGCATCAAAGTTATTTAAGATTTTTTTTGTGATTTCAACATTACTTCGTTGTGCAAAAGATGTCAATTCTTAGATCTTTTTTGAAGATGAAAAGGATTGTTATATAGATTTTGTGTTTCAAAATGAACGATTGAGATCACGTAGTAGAATATCTTGATCAACAGTTAAAAATTGTTGAGAGGAATTAGATGGGAAGAATTAGTGGATTTTTTTTATATTAAGTATAATATGGACAAAAAATACAAATCAAAGAGCATAAAAGTTCAGCCAAGTGCTAGAACTATCAGGCCCCCCTTTATAGTATAATATCAGATATCCCCCCTTTACATGAGATCAAGAGCAGAGTCTCTCAGAAGAAAAACCCATCCTAATCTAACCCATTACATATTAACAATAAAGCCCTCAATTGTGTGAGTTCAAAAGAGAGAAGCCTAGTAGAAACCTATTTCGGAGTATCAGTAATTACAAAATCAATGGATTTTGATTACGTAATCAGTGTGATTGATGAAATCAATTTGAGTGTTCAGTGGAATTGAGGAAATAGATTGAGCCTTTTGTGGGATTGAAGAATAGATGGATCAGTCAGAAAATAGATGAATCGATCAACCAATCAGAGTGAGCAATCAGGGGATCGTAATTTGCTCAATCATGAAAGTGGGTGAGGGTAATTAGTTAATATTTTTGAGTTGAATGTGCAAATCATGTTTGAATTTTGAAAACAAAGTTATATTTTTTTGTTTTGACCTTTTTGAATGATGTTTGAATAATTTATTTAATTATTCAAGTTTAGGGGAAAGTGATTTAATCAAACTATTATGTTTTAATAATTTAATTGACTTAGGGGAATGGGGTAAATTAGCGATATAATTAAATAATTGATGTTATTTAATTAATAAAAAGGAATAAAGCTAGATCAAGACTTTATTAAATAAATGAAATTTATTTAATTAGTCAAAAATGATGAAAAAGTGAATTAATTAAATAATGTAATATTATTCAATTAATAAAGGAAATTAGGGTTTTTGATGCAATTGATGCGAAATGTAGTGGTACTAGGTGATAATGATACCAATGATGAGAAAATGTCATACAGGATGTGTGATAAGCATTAGGTCAATTTTACATGTCTACAGTTTTGATCTAGAAGATGAAGGCAGTGATGAATGAACCATTGGTGGCTCTGTAACTGGAATGACTACCTTATGTGTCCTCTTGCTACTCAAGAATAGTCTGTTGTTCTTAACAATCTAGCTTGTTCTTTCCTCGATTGATATGCTCTCTTTGGTGAACCAATCAATTGATCGAAGTGGCTATTGATGAACTTGATCTCTACCATATGTGGGAAGTAGGACTTCTCCATCATCATCTGAAAAACCCTCCACATCTTTTGATAAGAAATCAACAACTTGATGAAGAGAAAGTCTACTGTAATTGTGCTTGTGCACTTCGAACTCATCTTCACAATTAACCCAAAAACCTACAATTGTAGGTTTATGTGAGTGATTTTGACCAAGACAAGCTACCAAGAGACCCCAAGGGTCATATGAACGCCTCTCTTTGAAAACCTTGAGATTAAGTTTTGATAGTTCATTTCTCATCAACTTAGCATCAACTGTTGATTTATATCTATATATGCTTATATCACATAGGAAACTAAATGGAATCTTGCGTTTGTTATGCAAAAAGGAGTGAACTTCATGTCCTTGCCTTAGGAACTCCATGAAAACTACCTTATCTATTGGATATCTAGGTAGCATAAATGGATCACCTACGAAGCCATATACTCTAATGTAGGAGAAAATGAGAAATTGGATAAACCAATCAGCCCAATCCACCATTACCAATTTGACATCTGCTAAAAGCCGTATATGCAACTCATTGCCAAGATCTCACACCATATGCATAAGGAAAATATCATTCACTTGCTTGAAATGCCGCTCTAACTGTGAAAACTCTAATTGTGGGTAATGCTCATACACATGTTGAATGCCTAGAGTTCCAATGACAATCAAACCTCTAAACTTGCCTTGAAAGGCCATTAGATATACGAGGTATGATATCATGTGGAATTCATGGGCTTTGAAGAATCCTATCATCTTGTGATGAAGAGTATCATTGATTAATGCTAGCCAATCATAGTGTTCTCTTTGGTTGAAAATATGGGACATGATGTAGAACATCCAAGTCTAAAACTTATGTGCTTTAGCTTGATCTATGACTCGGTTGAGCAAAGTAATCATGACTGCAAATTCATCCTTGAACTCATCACATCCAATGTTCTTTGGAAAAGTGTTTCACTTTTCTTTTAGCCACCTTTGTGTAGTCCTTTTCTGACACTGATCCTTTTGCGCATTCCACGCCTGTTCACATTCTTCAGCTAATACAATAATGTTATCCACACATCGTAGAATGGAAAAACATCTCTCAATGTCTCCCAACTTGAGGCTGCAAATAATGTACCCATCCACTAATTGGATTTCTCTTGAAGTTGGATTGTAATTATTGACACAAGAAATCACAAGCTCAATATTTTGCGCTGAGATGAGAAAAGAAGTTGTTGCAAGCAACCCAAAATGATCAAGATTCTTGATTGTAACACTATCTACACCTTTCAAAGTATTCAGATCAACCACTATATGTACCTGATGCAAGTCGGTGTCAAATGTCTTTAGGAAATCATGAAGCAAGACTAATTTGGTCTTGATTCTATTGGAGAGAATTGCATGTCTAAAACTTGAATATTGATTGTGAACACGACTATGTTCAAACAAGTTCTGAACAAAAGCTAAAAATAGCTTGCTGATTTTTTCTTCAAAAAGGCATAATTTTTCAAAAAAAATCTGAGATATGGGTTTTGTAGACAGTCTCGTT
The DNA here is from genome assembly GCA_007258455.2 of Sequoia sempervirens. NCBI lineage: Eukaryota > Viridiplantae > Streptophyta > Pinopsida > Cupressales > Cupressaceae > Sequoia > Sequoia sempervirens. Next base: position 33,033,492 of record VDFB02000020.1, read on the forward strand.
GCAAAGAGACATAGATCGTCAATTTTTTGAAAAACTAAGGTTTTCACAAAAAAAGATAGATCTTCAAAAAAGTAGAAGCTGACATGCAAATTTTCTAAGAAAAAGCTAAATTTTGGGTTTTGTAGATATTCATGTGCTGAAGAGACCCAAATCCTAGGATTTCAAAAAATCTAACTTTTTCCTCAACATGCAAGATGTTCAATTTTGGCCGAAAAAAGCTAAAAAACTAAGATCTAGGTTTTGTGGCCAATTTCATTCTAAATAAACCCAGATTGTCAGATTTTTGAAAAAACTATTTTTTTAAGATTCCCTAAAAAAAGGGGCTGAAAGGTTGCATAATTTTTTTTCCAATCTTGAAGAGGAGTGTAAAATAGAGACCCATATCGATAAAATTGGAGATGACCTATTTTTGAAAAGTGATGCCCTAGAAAAATAGATTATGGAAATGCGTTCTTTTGTGCAACTCGAACTCGAATCTATGAAGAATGCTGAAAAATCACTTCATTTGAGCCTTCAAATCTTGATGAAAAGAAAATGGTATCTCTCTTCTTCTGGATGTCAACCTGTAAAATAATGAAGAATGGATGCCCAAAGCTTCTTTAAATACATTTTGGAGGTGAAACAAACACTTTACTTAAAAAACCCTAAATTTAGAGTCTCCATGCAGAAATATCTTTGTTTGCATCAACATAGAGAATTCCTAAAAAATAGGGTGGACAAAGCATGCATTCATGAAGATGTTTTCAAAAAATTTCTAACTTAAGTTGACTTGGGCACCTTCCTTGAAACTGGGCGCCTTCCTTGAAACAAGGCGCCCATCTTCACCAGTGTTAGAAAATTTTCCAAGATTTTCAAATTTTAAGCTTTATTACGTCTCTGACATCTAGTATCCATTGTTCAAGCACCATTTTTTGCAAATTTATGAACAACTGTGAATGAAGGAATGTCAATTTGGAAAGCTTGATCAAATTTGAGAAGAATAAAATCTCATACTAGCCTTTGATCCTATATTTAATTGATTTCATGAGATTTGGAACTTGGCAGACAAAGATGTTTTGAATTTTTTTTGAATGAATGAAAAATTTACTAAGGCATGAGAAGAAAAGTACCCTCCTTGAATTAAGGCGCCTAAGCCTTCCATACAACCAAAATTTCATGTTTTTCAACTTTTCCCTTGTTTTTGTCTCCGTTCGATCTACATTTTCTAGCGTTTGACCAGTGCTCTAAGCTCACTAATGAATTTGTTGAAGAGCCTGATCAAAACTAAGAGAAATATCTTGGAGGTTACAAACCCTAAATTCTTCTTTTGACTTCCTGAAACCTTAGGTGCCCCTGGCTGACTGGGGTGGCCTATCTTCACCAGAGAGAAACATTTTCAAGTTTTTGATGATTTCCAATTTATCCTTTTGATAGAACACCTCTTTTTGATCTACAATTCTGACCATTCGATAGATCATGTGAACTGGTTGATGGATTCAGTGAAAATCCTGAAGAAATATGAGAAGAATGGCTAATTTTTTAAACCCTAACAATTGTTTTTGATTGCTTGAAATCCTAGGCACCCCTAGCTGATTGGGGTGCTTTTCTTCACCAGACTTAATTTTTATTTTGAGTTAGTTTTTTTTTAACTTTCTTCACCTCACATTCACCACCTTTGTTGTCTGTGTGACCACCTTGTCGACTGTGAACACTTTCATTTTTTCATGTGCATGATAAACAAAAACTAAAAATATTCTAATGAATTGAAGACTAGGCACCTCTCTTGGTCAGGGGCGCCCAAGGTCTCTAGTGTTAGAATAATTTTCATAAATTTGGCTATTTTTAGATTCCCTTCCTTTGTTCACCATTTTGCAAGAATCTTTCATCGTGGATCGATCTGTGCAACATTTGAGACTTAGATTTTGACACTTGGTAGCTAGCCATCCTCCATTGATGACCTTGGAGGTCTTTAATTTTCTTCTGAAAAAAGTGAAATAGACCCACCAGAGAAAAAATGAATTTTTGATGATTTTGACTAGATTGACATTATCAAGACATAAAATCAACCAATCAAAATCAGTTTGAGCCACAAAGATTCTATTTTAGACATTTTCCTAAAAAGTAGGGCTTAAAAACTGAAGTTTGGGTTTTGTAGTCAATTTCATTTTGAAGAGAGCCAGATCATTAGATTTTGAAAAATCTGAGTTTTTTACCAACATGCGTGAATCCCTAAAAAATAGGGGCCGACATGCAAGTTTCTATTTTTAGAAAAACTTTGCGAGCATCCTTTAGACAATAAACCCAGAAAAATCAGGTATAGTCTATTTTTAGAAATTTTGACCTTTTTTACTTTTGACAACAATTTTTACAAGATTTTGGCCATTTTTACCAAAATACCTTAATGAAGCAAAAAATTTAATTTTGGGTACAACATTTGGCTTTGTCTGGGGACCATGTCAGATACTTACGACATAGGAGAACCAAGAATCTCTGGATATTTAAGCGTATACTAGTGTCTTATTAGTTGGGCAATAGAGTCAAGATCATTTCCTAATCACCTATCAGTTGGAACTTCCTTAAAATCACCTAAAACAAGACTACCTAATCACATAAAACATGACAAAAACTTCATGGAACAGGGAAACATAATTACGACATAACATAAACATTACAAAAAGGGGAAACACATTACAAAAAACAAAAAAGAAGAATCACTCCATCCTCGAAGGAATGAAGTGCTTTAGATATTAACCGTTGTATGGAAACAGGAAGAGTCTTCCATCCAAGTGCGAGAGAATGTAGGAATTATCCCATGTGAACTCATGAATCTTGAATGGCCCTAGCCACAAGGAATCAAATTCGCCATGCATTCCCTTAGGCTCATGTCTCTTGTCCCATAATAGGACTTCATCTCCAATCTCGAAGTCTCACTAATGAGCCTTCTTATCAATTTTTTTTACTCACTCTTGATACTAATTGATTCTATCAACAACTTCCACCCTTTCTTCTTGTAGCTTTATCAGGTACATGATGCACTTTCAATTGGATCTTTGAACTCACCATCTTCTAATGTAGATGTTGGCTGTAAAGTGAACAATTCCAGTGTATATTAGGTAGTATATCCTTCATACCATAAATGATAATAAAGGGTGAAGTGCCAATGAATCTCTTGGGAGTGATTTTGTTAGCCTAGAGAGCGTCATAAAGTTTCTTGTGCCAAGCTCGTTGATTGGAATCAACTAACTTGCATATGATTGTGATGATGTTCTTGTTTGATGACTTAGCTTGTCCATTAACCAGAGGATAATAATATGATGAGTGTGATAAAGTGATTTCATGATCAAAACAAAATTCTAGTAGCTCCTTGGATGAGAAACTTGTTGCATTGTCCATCACAATTTTGTGTGGCACCCAGAAGTGTGAAATGATATTCTCCTTCAAAAAGTCACACATAACTTCTGAGGTAGCATGCTTGGTTGGAATGGCTTCAACCCATTTTGTGAAATAATATGTAGTTGTAAGGATATAAGCATGCCCCTTACTAGAACATGGGTTGATAGGTCCTACAAATTCTAAGCCCCATTGCTGAAATGGAGCATCAATGATAACTGGCCTAAGTGGAATGGCTACCAACTTAAGCTTGCCAACAAATTGTTGACACATTAACATCTGTGCACCCAATCATATGTGTCACGAAACATAGTCGGCCAGAAAAATTATGCTCGAAGGATTTGAATGTTGTAACCCTTGATGAAAAGTGACTACTGCATGCTTCACTATGAAATGCTGCCAACAAACGCCATTGTTAGTCCTTGTTGACGCGCAACAAAAATGTTCCATCAAGTGCTCACTTGTATAGAACATTACTCATAAGCACATAATTTTTCACTTTCAACTTCAATGTTCTCTTTTTGTATTTTTCCATGTGATTTGGCCATTGACCATAAGTTAAATAGTACCATATTTCAATATACCATTCATCTATAGAATCAACCAATAGGACTATGGGAAGGTCCTCTTTAATTTCAAGTTCAAGTTCACCATCTTCTGCTATCAACTGACAAAGACCTCTCCTGCAAACAAGTTTAGTTGGATTGATCTCCAAATCATATTCTTGAACCTTTGTGGTCCAACTGCCTCTTTTTTCCCCCATCTCCTATTGAGTTAACACAATTTTAACTGTTGGATCAGTGACATATACTATTGTGTGGGAGTTCAAGATATAAAATCTAAAATTCTTCACAACTCTAACAACTACATATGAGTTCTTCTCAATATGAGAATATTGAGATTCACTGTCTTTGAAACTGCTGCTCATGAAAGCAATTGGAAACTTAGTTTCTTCATTCAATTTTTGTGTCAGTATGGTATACAAAGTGTGCTCCGATGTGTAACAATAAAGGATAAATTCCTTATCAAATTTAGGATGGACCAACATTGGTGCTTGACTGATGGCTTCTTTTATTTTGACGAATGCCTTCTTACCTTCTTCAGTCCACTTGAAGGCGAACATTTTCTTCATCATAGTGGATATATCTTTTGTCGACTCTAAGAATTTTGGCACAAATCTTAGTATGAAATTCACTTTACCAAAGGAGTGTACCCCAATTTTTCTTATTGGAAGAGAAGAGATAGGTTTCTAATTGAATCAACTAGACTAGGGTCAATCCAAGTTCCTTCCTCAGAGACGATGTGGCCAAGCAACTTACCCTTTTTCACTGCAAAGATGGACTTCTTGGGATTCAAGGAAATCTTATGATACCTACATCTTTTGAACACTTTCACTAAGTGTGAAAAATGATCTCCCCACTCTTTTGAGAAAGCAATGAGGTCGTCAAGGTAGACAACAATTAATTTGTTCTACAAATCCCAAAATGCCAAATCCATGGCTCTTTTAAATGTAGCACTGACGTTGATAAGGAAAAAAGGAATCCTTTCATAGGTAGACGTACCCCATGGGGTAGTGAATTCCATCTTGAATTGATCTTCTGTCATTGCAATCTGATTGTATCCAAAAAAAACCATCAAGTAATGACAACATTTTTGAACCAGTGACTGTCTGCAAGGTATGTTCCATGATTAGAAAGGGGTAGTTATCCTTGAGGGATGATTGGTTTAGGTTCCTAAAATCCACGCAGATTTAGATTTCTCCATTCTTCTTCTGCACAAGAATTATGTTTGACACCCAAGTGGAATGATGAATTGGAAAAATGATCTTTGCATCCACCGTCTTCTAAATTTTTGCATAGATTGTAACTTGAATTCATAGATTATAGTGTCGTTGCTTCTACCTGAAGGGCTTAACATTAAGTTTTAGGGGAATTGTATGAGACAATTCTTTGGGTGTGAAGACCTTCAAATCTTCGTATGACCAAACAAAAACATTTCAATATTGCTTGAACAAAGAGATGAACCTTTCACTTTCTTCTGTAGTACAACACTTTCCAAAATTAACAAGCCAAGGCTTGTCTTTAGTACTAATGTTCACTTGATAATGTTCGGGAGAGGTCTTATCACCTGAGTTCCTTTGATCCTAGATGTATCTATCACGCCTGTCAAATATATTCTCCAAGGACACTAGACCCTTGGGAATTTGATTACCTTTCAACTAGATAATGCATGAATCTGTTTCTTCAGAATATTTTGTTATTTATTCTTTGAAAGGAGACAAACTACCTTCAAAGAATAGTCCTTTAAAATTATCTTCCATGCCAATAAATTCTTCAATATGATCATCTTCATCAAAGACTTTCCAGTTGTCATAGTTGTCAGGGACAACTGGCCTGTATATGAGTTCAATAGCAAATGCATTTTGACGAAAATTAGAATGTGGCATGAAAAGAGCAACTGATACTGCAAGGGAATCTACTCTACAATTGTCTATATGAGGAATGCATTTGATGTCAAATGCTTCAAACTAGTCGATTGCATTCCACATCCTTTGTCTATAATGCTGAAGGCAATCTTTCCTTAGGAGAAATTGATCTGTTTCACGATCAAATCTACATCACCTTCAACTTTGAGTAGTTTGATACCCATAGCTCCTGCATTGTTGAGACCTAGTAAAAGTGCCTCATATTTTTCCATATTATTTGTGCAATCAAATTGTAAACGGTATGCAAATGGATATAAATGACCTTTGGGAGAAATTATGACAACTCTTGCTCTTGAACTTGCTGTCGAGCAACTCCCATCAAACTGCATGGTCCACATCTTTGGATCTTCTATTGACTTGTCTGAAAAACACACGTCCTACCTTTGTTCAGTTATTTTTGATAGTATAACATAGGTGCCGAGACTCATTTCTTGATATAGCACTTGTGCTTGAGGATCTTGGGATTTTACCACCGTAAATTGAGATTTGGCCTCAGGCTCCATCTTGAAACTTCCTTTCTTTAATGGAATTGTTGCAAATGACCAATCTAGTTGAATTTATCCTTCAAGATCTTTGTAGAAGCTTCTACTTAGAAACATCCCATAGTTGGTTGGAATGTTAGCCACAAGGATGGTCATCATTATCTTCTTCTCAGGACAAGCTACCAACCTCACTTGAGCATCCTTCAATTTACTGACTAACAATGTTGACTTAGACTCAAGCAAATAACACTTGTCATGTGTTTTAGTTCACAAAATTCCCAATGCGTTCATTACTTGTAGAGGCATGATGTTGTCTTACGATCTTGATTTTATGATATAATTTCTCAATTTGAATCCTCCTATATACAAATATATATAGAAGGGTTTAGGCTTTTCTTCCACTGGCATAGATGATTTGAGCAATGTATGCTAAATTATAGCATCCTTCTTTACAAATTTGAGAATTAAATCGAGCTGTTCTAGATGGTCCTGGAGATACTCCAACTGAGAAATTTGCACCTTTTTCTTCATCATGGAATCTACAATGTCAAAATTTGCTAAAGACAATTTTTGAGCAACCACTTTAGTATTCTCATGTGAAGGTTTAGGATTAGAAGTGGAAGGCACCTCTTTATCCTTTTTTATTTTATTTCCATCTATCCTCTTCTTCTTTCTATGCCTTAAAATGTTGAGCACGTGTAAACACAGGTGTTGAAAAATTCTCATGATTCACTGCAAGAGAGTATTGACAATATTCTTCTTTTTAATTAATGGGTTCACTATCAAAGTATCCCATAGCAGAGTCACCATTAAAGTTTTCTATCTGTGGTAATAAAAAAATTGAACTTGGTGTAGGTACAAAACTTGAACTGGGTGCAGCGTCAGTATATCCCATGATTTGATTCATTCTTAAATTTTTAGGACATGTAGAGCTGGTATGTTCATTGGTTTCATGAAATGAACAAAATACCATAGATTTCTTAGCTTCAACTATTTGTATTGGTGGAGGTTCTAGAAATCGTAGCCTGTAATTATTGAAAGGTTTAAAATGATTTCTCTTTGGCTGGTACGATTGTTGAGGTTGATACAGTTGTTGAGGTTGATATGGTGGTGGTGGTGTGGGGAGTGCAGGCTGCCCTTGAGTAGGTGACTACCTCTTAAGGATAGTCACCTCATTAGCTACCTTCTCTAGTATTGGATCCGTAGAACCTTGAACCAAAGGCTTGATAGCATCTATCTTCATCTTCTCAGAAATGATCATATTATCTTCAATCTTGATGGCATTTTCTTGTGTAGTTGTCAAATCCGTTTCATTAGCTGATCTTAGGAAAAAGGCCATCTTCAATGGAAGAGCATTTATAAAACTACTCAAGATAATTTCCAGCGATGGATTGAGCATGTGAGAAAGACGTGTGACTAGGTGGTTAAACCTTGCCGCAAATTCCCTCATAGGTTCAGTTAGTTCCATCTTTGAGTTTGAAAGTTGGGAAAAAACCGACGACTATTTTCAGTGGGCTTGAACCTTGCTAAAAATTTCTCTCATGGTTGCCCAATTTGTAACAATGCATGGCTCTAGATGATGAAACCAATTAGAAAAATTTTCCTCAAGAGTCTCTACGAAGAGGCATACATAAATATCTTCATGTGGTACATACAAGATGGCGCAATCCAATTTAAATGTAGAGATATGTTCATCTAGGTGTTGAGTCCCATCGCCATGAAATCGGGGAAAATGCTTCCTTGAAAATTTAGGTAACTCATGATGTCCTTGCAAAGCTAAAAATCCAATATTGTTACCCCAAGGTAATGGGGGTGGATGCCTTTGATTATTTTTGTTGTTACCATTTCCATTATCATTGTTATCACCCATTGCTTCTGGCTGGATCATAGGCTCTTCTTCAAGTTTTGTGTTGGATGCTTCTCCAACTTCTTTTTCTTGAAAGGATAGATCTGTAGCACGATTCTCCTCCTTGTATAAACCCTGTAAGCCAAGGTTATCTATTGCCAGGTAGGAGGTGGTAAGACTAGTCTTCCGGCTGCAAGATCAACTTTTCGTTCTTCTTCATCAAGGATAATAGCTGCGTTTCTCCACTGAGCAGGATATTCTCTTTTCTCAAATACATAACTCCTCAGGCTACTGATAATGTTTGTTTGCTCACGTTCAATTAGCATGGAATTTTGCTGAATAATAGTAGAAGTAAGATCCGGTTGTTGAACAGGAGCAGTAGGATGCTAGATGGTCATTCTCATGTCATAAAACGTAATCTTTCTTGAAGTTTTATGCCTCGTGCCCCACTGTGGGTGCCAGAAAACTATTGGAATTTCAATTCACACCTCTGGAATGTGTATTGGAAACAGATAACTATGCACAATTATACTACTCTTCAAATTAGGAGGGGAAACTCTCTCTTTGTTGATTATGCTTAAAAAGAAATACTAAACTACTTTACAATCTCTTTACTCTCAGCTTGAGAGCACAAGGTTATAAAAATCTTTGTGTCGTAGCTGAGATTTTCTCTTTTTTGGAAATTCAACTACAACTAAGCTTATACTAAAGACACTTCTATCTACTCAAGTAAATTTAGAGCAAGAGAGTTAGAAGTAAAAAAGGAATGATTGATTTGACACAAAATCTTAAATAAGATTACATCAAGAACACACTCAAAGACTCATTATACTTATGAGGCGTAAGATAAAATAAAGATTATTAAAGCAAAACATAAAACAAAGTGTTGAAATAGATTGAGATAGTATATTAGAGCAAAGTAGGCGTGAGACTTCCTTCCTCAATTTATAACAGTAAACAAACTTCTAGGACAACAGATTGTAGCAAATGTAGGCATACAATATGTGATCAACCAAATTACAATTGACACGATTGAACATACACTAAATAGCAAACTTGGAGGAAAAAGTAGGCTCGACAATTTTGTTATCATAAGCATGGTTAAAAATAAATGGGCAAGTCTACCCTTATTTCTACACAAACAAAGGAGTAGGGAACCCTAAAATCTCCTTGTTTTTAACAATTAGTCTTGCCAACATGCAAGCTTTATTTCTTAATCTAAAAAAAAGATAACTAACAGTTAACTGGACAAAAAACATTAGTTAACTGATTTAAACAAAAGAAAAGCTCCAACTATCTTTTTGATATTTCCAAAGAATAGATAAGCATGAATGAGAACAATCAGTTTAACTTGGAAAAGGCATCAAGTTAATTGTTGCCTTTACTTGAGTTCTATCTCTGAAAATATTTGCATGCTCCAACTGGTGGTTCACTCATTGACAACTTGGGATATCATATCCTCCAGAAACCTGTTAACTGCCTCTTCATCAGGAACAATGATACTGTTTAGAACAATGTATTGTCCTTGTAACATCTCTTCACCATCTACAATTAGATTTAGAAATTATGTTCTCTTTTTAGTTGCTTCATCAAATTTCACTGACATTGCTGCAACATGATTCATCTCACAGGCAACAAGATCACCATTAAAAATTCCACGAACAAGGTTCTGAAAGTCTATCTGTACTTCACCAAGATCGAGGTAAGTGCCATCTTCATGCTGATATTGACAAGGAATTTGTGACACAAACATGCTTACGAAATTAAGAATATTGGCAACCTTCTTTCTATATTCAGTCAATTCTACATATATTCCTTCATAGGTTTTTACTTTGAAGAGGTGTTGTTCTCTCCAAGCAAAAAGCTTCTTCTTGTGTTCTTCTAAAGTAATTGAATCATAAGTTGTCCTCAAGTCAAAAATGACTATCTTATCTATTGGCTTCCTTTCCACTATGTTCTACTTTGACTCTTGAAACCTTGATAGGGAAAACTTTAAGAAACCCCCCCCCTCGGTGAAGGTGTAAAATCCTGGCGAATCTTGTATACTTCCTGATAAAAATATTAATTTTAGTGGCAAATTTTTCATTTTTCATGAAAAAGAAATAATGTCCATTGGTGAATCTTTTCTAATTGCTAGAAGTCTGTGGAAAATCCTGGCGAAATGCAAATTTTTTAAAACCACTAAATTTTTTCCATTAGCAATTAAAATCTATTTTCAAAGCAATAAAATATTTCGATTGGCGAATTAAACCTATTTTCAAACTAGAAAAAATAATTATGTTGGCGATTAAAACTTTTTTTCAAACTAAAAAATAAAATTCATTGGTGAATTAAACCTATTTTCAAATGATTAAGAATTTTTTTTGGAAAATTAAACACAATATCAAACTAATAAAAAAAATGCATGAAAATAAAGATTATTTGCCTCATTATTTTCATCAACCATCCAAAAATCACCTACAGCTACAACAATTTTTTCAATAAAGCATCTTAACATGCTTCATAATATAAAAAGTAACCCCGCCCAATTAAAACTAGTTCACAGCGATCTGTATCTACCTTACATATTTCAACAAGCCAAAAATTTAGTACTAGTCTCACGTTAATTCTGCAAAAACCCTACAAAAACTACAAATTCAACTAGTGCTACCCGTTTCATAACCAACTTTCCTTGTTTCTTTTCCTTTCATCTTCTACTTCCTCGCATTCTGTCCTTTTGCTTTCATACACTTTCCCCCCACTTTCGCCTGTGCTTCCATGTGCTCTGCCTCCACTTTTTCCTGTGCTATAATTGCTTCCACCTCATTAGCTCTATAAAGAGCTTCAATGCTTGTCAGCCTAACCTTGCTTCTTCCCTACATCGATTTTTAATCTCATCTTCTGGCCAACGCATGAAAGGGATGCATCCTTCTGCCCCTTCCAGTTCCACATTTTCAAAGCCCTCTCAGATGTCAAAACCTTCACCTAGAACTGCCCATTCAAGTATTGATTCTAATCCTTCCAAGAAATCTCTATGCACAATCATCTCCATCACTTCTCTCACTGTGCTTGTCGATTCCCCCAAGTCCAAACCCCATGCTATAATCAAGGAGTATACATCCATGTTAGTCTTGTATCTATGCCTCATATTTCCAAAGGATTTCCCCAAAATCATCTGCACACTTTGTACCAACCTCCCATCAGTGAATAAAAACATAGCCATTAATCTTTTGTCAGAAGCTTCACCATAAAACGGGTTTAATTTCCTCCTTGAACGCAGAGTGAAGTTGGCCTCCATTTGAAAACTGCTGCAGCTACACTGCCACCACCACCACTCTTTTAGACTTTCTGTGTGCCTTCTTCTCCACACCAAAATCTATTATTAACTTCGCTAATCAAGGGCCGAGAGGTAATAATTTTCCAAACTCCACATGTACCGATCTTAATTACCCATCGATCCTCCAGTCATGTCCACTTGCTAAAATCTACCTGTGATCTTCACTTCATAAATGCACTGTCCTTGTGACCTTTCCTATCTTAATTCACCAAAGTCAGGTATTTGGTGCTTTTCCTAACCTTAGTTGCCACCTTTCTTATCTTAATTCACCAAAGTCAGGGTTTTGGTACTTTTCCTAACCTTAGTTGCAAGTGTTTCTTGGTCATCTTTGTAGTTGATGGGTCGAAGGTTTTAAAAACTTTGAAACTCAAACTTTGGTTCTAAGGTTCCAAATTTCAACGACCATGCGACATTATGGACCATGACCATTCGATGAATTTTCAATGGATGGTTGTAGTTGCATTCCAAAAGTATATCTCTCAAGCACTAGATTCTGGAATTGAAACCTTTGGAATTACACTAGAACCATTAACTATTTTACCGTTTAAATATTGGTGCTCTTTTTTACCGTTTAATATTGTGTAAGTCAGAACAAAATATTTTATGAAAAATCCTTAAATCTTAACTCTTTAATCCTAAGGGTCGAGTCTCGTTAGCCTAGCGATGTCCCCATTTTAAATTATGCACATGCATAAAGTTTGTTTTAAAAGGACCATTCGATGAATTTTCGATGGACAGCTATAGTTGCATTTCAAAAGTAAATCCTTGAAGTAATAGACTTGTGAATTGAAACCTCTAGAATAACACTAGAACCATTAGATTTTCAAAAATAAATGGTCGATATTTTATTAATTATTTAGGTATGTCGGTCATTGTGCTCTTCTAACCTTGTTTACTATTTAATATTGCCTAAGTCAGACCAAAATATTTTATGAGAAAGCCTTAAATATTAACTCTTTAATCCTGAGGGTCGAGTCTCGTCAACCTAGTGATGTCCCCATCTTAAATTATGCAAGTGCATAAAGTTTGTTTTAAAAGAGGGACTGATTGATGAATTTTTGATGGATGGCTATAGATGCATTCCAGAAGTAAATCCTTGAAGCACTAGAATTACAAACTAAAACCTCCAAAATAATACTAGAACTGTTAGATTTTCAAAAATCAATGGTTGATATTTTATTAATTATTTAGGTCTGTCGATCATCGTGCTCTTGTTTACCATTTAATATTGCTTAAGTCAAACCAAAATATTTTATGAAAAAGCCTTACATCTTAACTCTTTAATGTTGAGGGTCGAGTCTCGTTAGCCTAGCAATGTCCCCATTTTAAAAATAACTTTATTATTATAGTTTATTTGCAAGTGCACTATGCAACCATCTTGTCATCTATCACAGGCATACCTTTTAGGCACTTGTTTATAAGGATTCAAGTGTTGAAATAAATGTTAATTGTTACATCAATGATAGTGGTGAATTTAAAAATTAAAAGTGTGATGTCATACTGATTGTGTTCGTGAGCTAACTTCTATTATTCTATATATACTTCACCAACTTGATGTTCTTCATATCATTTATAATATATTTGGAATTGATTTATTTCTTCTCTATTCTCAATTTAGCTGAGATATTATGGAGTCTTCATGGCGTGTCATTCTACCCAAATGTTTTTGGGAGAAAATAAGGGACGATGCATACGACAAACGAAAGTTGGGTATGTTTTTTACAATTCCTTGTGTGTAGGTTGAGGATGCTATAAGAATAATTGTGGGTAGGGAATGGCTTCAGAACAACCCTCGTGCTCTATATTCTGAGGTAGCTTCGACTTTCTTGTCCAATTGCATGGACATTTTGCTCGATAAAGATTTGGTGAAGACGTTGGCAATATGTTATTTGCGGCCTTTCATTTACTCTATTTCTTTGTTGGAGTTGGCGTTGGAGCATTACAATTTTGAAAGTGGGTTAGCACCTATTGGTGGAATCTTCAGGAAAGTGGAATTGCATGCTTCTACAACATAGGCTCTTGCCCTGGTTAATATGAGATGGGGTTTGCTATGTGATACAAAAACTGAATCATTAAAGAGTCTGCAATTTTGGAGGAAGGTTTTGAGTGATTCGCTTTTCTTCTTTGTTGTTAATTTGTTAAATTCAATTCATGTTCTACTCGAACAACCAGTTGATGGCCTTAGCTAATGTTACAAAAAAACTTAGTAATGAATTGTGTGACGTGTCATGTGTCTATACTTTATTGTACAACATAACAGTTCTAAGGTTCTTGTAATATGTACTTTGTGACTAGTTTTTTGGCATGGTTAGTGGCTTTTTGGCCACGCTGGTTATGTACTATGTACTTCAATCTTTAGCAATAGATACTTAAATTAAAATACTTTTCGTGGCCCATTCTTGTAAATCCCTTTTGCTTTGATCAATATAAAAATGTTAAATGTGGCTTTTAAAACTAATAGTAATTATCAACATATAGTTCTGATCATAAGTGAGCAAAATTTATTGTGACTTATTAGGACATTGATAATGATTAAGGTAAAATGAGACATTTAATTCTCTCTTTTCAATGCATCGAAGTACTCTACCTTTCATTTATTCTATTGAAATTCTTAATTTGGTTGTGGTATTTGGTGGCGGCACGGATTAATGCCATATGAATAGCCAGAGTGATTGATTGGATAGATTTATATTGAAAACTGCACAATGTACTGTAGAATCGTAGATGATGATGTCAATAATCCAGTGATTTTGACAATCGATAGCTTGCGTGGCACTATCGATTTTGACAATTGACAGCTTGTTAGCTTGATGTACAGTTTGCAACTTTGCATGTAGCCAGCTTGAGTTATCAATTAAGTTGGTTTTTTGGTTTGCGCAAATCACAATTATTACTAGTTAGTAGTAACTATACACAACCTCACACATGACACGTGTGAGGTGTACAAAGAACCAGGCTAGTAGTGGTACTTTTGGCCCATAAATAAGGATAGTGAGCACAACTAAAATCATTCATTTAATTTTCATAAGGGTTTTCATTTTGTATGGTTAATAACTTAATAAGAATTCCAGAAGAAGATGATGCGGTATTATTGGGGATGCTCTAAATTCTCCTACCTCCAGTTATGTAGTTACAGAGTAAAAGACCAATTTCGTTCAAGTTCAAAATGGGTGGAATTGGAAAGAAGTTGATTTGGTTCACCTAACTTCTCAGACAGGTTTTGAACCAGGATGAGGAGCTCTGATGGAGATAAGTGCTATCATAGTGCATGGAAGCTACAAGTAGAAGATGGGATCAATTTTACTACCCCTCATTGTATGCATGGTTTCCCAGGCAATTACCATGCATTTAATTTTAGTGCTCATCTTCTACATGGGAGCAGTTTTACTACCCCTCATCGTCTGCATGGTTGGCCAGGAGAGTCTCTTGCATTTATTTTGAGACACCATGGCCTACCAGGCAAGCCCCGTGCATTTTTTTTAAGTGCTCATCTTCTGCATTGGAGCAATTTCACAACCCCTCATCTTCTGCATGAGTTTGGTTCTAAAAGGGGCTAAGTACATTTTGTATCTTCACAACTCCCATTTCCCCAGTTTGATTGGGCCCCCTTTCCCCATGCATTTATTTTCAAAGACCATGGCTGACCCGACAAGTCCCATGTGTTTATTTTTAGAGCTCATGGTTGACCCGACAAGTTCCATTTATTTTCAGAGATACATGTATCACATTTACATCTTCAACTTTTCACCAGAAGTCCAGCAGAAGCTTGGTGCTTGTGCTTACATTTGTATTTGTACTATGTAATAATGTGACATTGTAATTCAATTGCAATAAAATAAATGGTTGTGCTATTAATGTGACATTGCAATTCATTTTATTAAGTCCTTTGGAAGTTAAGTGCTATTAATGGTTGTGAAATGTGCTATTAATGTGACATTGTAATTCATTTTATTAGGGCCTTTGCAACGTTAATTTTCCAGCCCCTTGGCCTTGATGTCAATCGTAGTGCATTAAATTTTAAAGCAAATTTAAAACACATGTTTCATGTTTATTATTTATATCATAAATTACTCAACCGTTCGATGAAAATTTGATGTATGGTTGTAGTTGTATTATGGAATGAAATGCATAGAGTGCAACGCTTGCAAATTTAAACCTTCGGAATCACCCTATAACCGTTAGATTAACAAAGATCAATGGTTTAGAATTTGTTGTCAATGTAGGAGTAAATCATTAATGGCTTGTTTTAAATGTTGTTAGCCATGTACATTGTACTACCTAATTGTGTACTGTGTAGTCTGTAAGTAACGAGTAGATGTTTCAGTGTCATTCACTTTAATATTCGAAAAAAAACAACACTTTCTATCGCTAAGTGATTTTATTTTGAAGTTAGAGTGTCAACACATGGGGAGATTTTAGTCTTCAGTTTGGTCATTGTAGTGCACCACCCTGTTCTGGGTTCCACAGTTCCACTACCAAGAAATCCATTCCAGTAACCCAGTTTCAAGTTTCAACCCAGTTTCAACTTCAAGAATCAAAATTCAAAATCCAGGTAAGTTAAAGAATTCCCGTGGCTATGTTTCATTGCTTGACGTTTCTTAAAATATTATTTTGTCAAACTTTGAAGTTTAGATTTAGGGTTAAGAAGCTTAAGAATTAAGAAACATTAAGGACTAATAGAGAATTCAAAAATTTCATATTGTTGATTGTATCAACATGTCTACCACCAGTACCACTAGAGCAATGTCGAATAAAAAAATTAATTATGCAAAATTGCTTAAAACCCCAGGTTTCACTGATGAATACCATGATATTTATGATCATGAAACCTATGGTAGGCATACCTCAGAACTTAGATTTTCATCCGAGAATAAGGCTGCAAAGAAAATGCAAGTTAATAGTATCAGTGCACCATGGGTAACTAGATTAGGGCACATGATGTTACATGAGGTTTTCCCTTGCCCAAAATTTATCATGGTTTGTGCCCTAAATTATGATGATAACAAAAGAGAAATTGTTAATAAAGATAGCAAAGAATATTTGTTATCCATTAATGCATAAGAACTTGGAAAAGTGTTGGCCTTGGGGTTTACAACCAAAGAATTTGGAAATGTCCACATTGACCTAGAAAAGCTTGCTAGTGATTATGAAGTAGTGGATGAAATGGAGAAAAAATATTTCTTAAATAGAATAGTTCAAGATAGAAACAAATTGAAAGGTGATCATAAACCTCCTTATGATTTGGATATTTTTAAACCATGGGTTCAGGATACTATTTCCATGCTAGCATTTTGCCTCGAACTAGATAGCAATTTGGAAGTGGGTGCATGCCTCCTTGAAATGGTGTATAATATTCATTATGGTGTTCCACATGCCAAATATAATTTTATTGAGCACATTGTAGAATCCATGCATAATTTTTTTTTAATCATTAAAGGAGGTTCCAAGACATTTAGGTTCACAACCTACTTGTGCTATATTTTTCTATTCAAATTTAGAGGAATGTTTTAGACCAACAAGCTTCAGATCCAAACCTATGGTAATAGTAATATCGAGCAAAAGAAAATGGCTCCAGTATATGAATGGACCATTGTTATAAGGTTGCATGATTCTTGAAGGAACTACAGTCATTTTGTAGACTACTTTTTGGATCCATTACATCAAGAAATTACAAATACTCCAATGCCTAGATTGCCTATGTCATGTGGAAACTGCATTCAACTAGGAAAATAAATACAATTGGCTGATTGGTACTTAATGGAAGAATATACTGTGCTAAGATTTTATGGATCAAAAGTACAACTGTACACACTTCCAATACATGTGACAAAAAGGGTTCTTGCTTTGGAATATGTAAGGAAGATGTAGAGTACTGATGAAAGACACTTTAGCGATCATGGGAAGAAGACCTTATTTCCTTCTTTACCTTTTTCATGTGGAGGGATCACATTTGAGAGAAAAAAATTTAGTGTGGCACATGATCTTTTGAATTTTTTTGATTTTGATGCTATCTATCACTGGTAGTATGATCCATGTGACACCATTAAATCAATGATTGTGCTCAATAAGAATGTTGGAAGTAGAATTCAACATCAAAGTAAACCCTTGCTTGAAAACTTGAGAAACAAGGATTCTTGGGATGAGGTCAAAGTAGCAATGGAGAAAAATGCTACTGAGAATGGTATTTCTTTTGAAAAATTGTTAACAAAAATTATGGCATTGCATCGAAAGACAATTAGGAGGTACACCAATTTTTATGAAAAAATTCATAAACCATCTAGTAGAGTAAAAATGTCAGATTCTCTAGAGAAGGAAGTTATAGAAAAAAAATGGTCATGATAAAAATTACTGCCTTTGGTCTATGAGGAAGGAGCTAGGTGACCCAAGAGCTCTTGGAGAGTATGGAGATAATGAAGAAGATCTTGAGTTTAGCAAATTATGGAAT
Source organism: Sequoia sempervirens (assembly GCA_007258455.2). NCBI lineage: Eukaryota > Viridiplantae > Streptophyta > Pinopsida > Cupressales > Cupressaceae > Sequoia > Sequoia sempervirens. Next base: position 33,051,435 of record VDFB02000020.1, read on the forward strand.
ATAGAGCATCCAAATGAATGAGAAGAAGAAAGTGATGATGATAGGGAAGAAAAAAGCCATGTCAATTTCAAACTTGGTTTAAGTGAGGCCACAAAAGAAGCATTTACTATAGGAGTAGCCATAGTTGAAAAAATGGGTTATGAAGGTGGTCCTTTGGGGTCGCAAAGACAAGGCCCTTGGATGGTAACAAATGTAGAGCATAGAAAACTAGTTGATAAATCTGACCTTGGGGTTGGAGGTGAAAAAGTAGACCTAGGGCATACAGGTCAATTTGTTAGAGCTTCAAATCCTCATCCTCATGGTCAGACACAATCACAACTAGGACATGCCCATGGTGAAGGGCTTAGTGCAACTGGCACTGCCTCTAGTGGAAATGGTATGGGTAGTAGTACTAGTAGTGGTCAACATGTGCTACAACAAAAAATTACACACAAGAGGACAACAACACAATATACCACATAAACACCAGGTGATCAAGGCATACAGAAGAGACAAAGGATTTTGATAGGTCCAAATCCAAGTAACACTACTAATGGATCCACCACAAAGGAGTTATTTCTAGGCACTCCCCCAATGCCAGTTAGTCTGTTTGCGACATCATTAGCAATTGCAAGTATTCCTATTCATTTTCCATTCAAGCATTTCATTGTTCTTGCATCCCCAGGTTTTGATTACATTGAAGAGTTTAAAAAGAAATCAAAATTGAATAAAAATTAAAAGAAGCAATTGATGGAAAGTGCGTTTTCTCTAACTTTAGAGCCTGCAACAACCATGGTATTACCCATATTTGAACAAAGTAAATAAATCATGGAGTACACAATTCTTGTTCCCATAGTTCAAAACAAACCAACAAATCAGATGGCTCCATCTGAATTCAAGGTGAACAATTTTCAATTGGATTTTTATGGACTCAAAAATACTGACAAAATTAATGTATCAAAGAAGAACAATGAATTGGTATACACATCATTGCTAAAGCAAGATAGAGAGAAAAAAAGGTTGCAAACTCAAATTGAAAAGTTACAAGCAGACCTAGCAAATGAGAAAGCAAAGAGGAAAGCAGTAGATAACAAGAGTAATGAATTAGAAAAAATAATTAAAAAATATGCCTCTACATCAACAAGCAAAGAGGATAAGCAAAATGAGACTGTAGTGAATGAAATGAAGCAAAGGCTAGATGAGAGCAACAAGAAATATGATGAGGAAAAATCCACTTCAAAAAAATTAAGACTAAGCATTGAAAATGGAAATGCACAGTGGGAACAAAAATTGGAGAAGGAGAGAAAAATAAATGAAAGATTGGAGGCAGAGTTGATGGAAGCAAAAAATGAAATTAAGTCTTGTCAAAATAAGTTATCCGCATTTTGTAGAGAAACAATGAGGCATATGAAACAAAAGATCTGGGATGAAATAATGTAGGGGATTGATCATTTGTGTGACATGTTTCAATTGATTGATGCTATCAGACATCATAATAAGCTCAACAAATATTTAATGGACAACAAAAATGTGCTAGCATTAGAGAAATCAAAAAATCAAATTCAACAAACAATCTACAAAGCTTGTGACAATGTTTTGAAATCAAAAGGGATTACTAATCGGCTTGCTACATCAATGACGTTGTCATTTGTCATTGAAAAGTGTTTGATAATGCGTGAAACAAAGAAATATTTTCATTTGGCTAGACAAGATGAAGAAAGTGGATGAAAAGGTAAGGAACTTCATAGAGCTTGGTTTTCCAGAGGCTTTTGACACAAATGAGCGATTCGTTGGAAATAATGATTTTAGAAAGAAGATGGAGGATGCAAGGACGATTGATTTGGAATAGTTTCCTTAGAACCTAGATGTGGTGACCTATTTGGATTCCATCAAACCATTGCTAACCCTGAATGCAAAATTGACTAAAGAATCCAAGACAAGTTCCAATTTGAATCATGAATTGTTAACAAATCTTCAAGTGAAACAACATTAGTTAGAAAAAAATGTTAATTTCAACACGTGAAGAGTGGAAGTTGCTAGAAAAGGTGATGCAGTGATTTAATTTTTGATAATATGAGTTTCCAAGTTCCAACTTAGCTCTGCACAGAGTTGTCTTTGAGCAAGATTTTGCATTACAATGCCTCTATGTATTCCTTCATGTGATAATCAATTTAAAAGCTAAAATTCAGACTTCAGTAATGTGTTGATGTTTAATTATCTGTATTATTTATTATATCATTTGAAGAAAAATTCTGGTAGTGGTTTCAACTTCTAGATACACTTTAAACGATTGTTGATGTTCATTGTTGTATATGCTACTAATACTATTGTTAATATGTTATTAATCTAATATGTATTGAGTTGAGTGATGAATCGTTGAGTACATGCTCAAGTTTTACTTTTAACATAATTAAAATATGAAGTATGAACTATAAGGTGATTTTAATTCCAAGCATCCATAATCTTAGTGAAATTGCATTACAATTCACACATCAATATTCAATCTCCATGACTACTTAGTAGATCCACTAAACATTTATATGAATTCATGCTTTAATGATTTAATCAAGGTACTTTAACTAGTTCATTAAACTAGAGCCAAAATTAAAACATACATCAATGCATATTGCATAATATTAATGACAAAGAAGATTAATGAAAGATCATTGATCAAATTTCATTAATAATTCATGTAAAATGTTACAGCTGGAGAGACAATAGACTCAAAATAAGGGAGCAAAATAAGCTTAGTCGCTAGTCCTTAGAGTTTTATAACCTTGTCGCGAATTTCTAAATTTTCATAACTTCCCGATTCCCTGACTTGGTTGATGGTTCGCTTTGTTGAGTTGCAAGTCTTTCTTGGTCATCTTTCTAGTTGGTGGGTCATTAGGTTGGAGGTTTCAAAAACTTTGAAACTTCAGACTTTGGTTCTAAGGTTCCAAGTTTCAACAACCATGCGACATTATGGACTTATCTTTCCTTTCAAAGGCATCGTCATCTGACACCTCATTGAATGCTATGTACGGACTAATATAAAATATAAAATACAATATAAAATATCACAATTTCATGGAATACAATATAAAATATCATGAAGTGCAATGATTCAAAATTTCATTGAATACAATATAAAATATCATCAACTACAGTATGGAACAATGGAAACTGATCCATGAAGTGTGGTATAAGTACCTAAAAGCTGCTAATTCTCTTCCATTTCCTAAATAGAGTCAGGGTCCTCAAACTGACGTTCATCATCAGATAAAGTAAAAGAGTCGTCTTGAATTTGATTCCAAGTTTACTCTTCATTTTCTTCGGCCTGTGTCTCAAATTCAACATTCATTGTGTGATTTGTGTCAATTTCATCTGTCCCAATCGCACTACCACTACCACCAGTACCCACGTTTGGAATTGGAGTGTTGCACAACCCGGTCCTTCTTTCACATGTGGACCTCCAGATTGTGAGTGCCCTTTCAAAAGGAAAATTAGAGACATTATATGCAGTTGCTTTCAACCTCAAGATATTTTCCAAATTCTTGTCTAGTTTGTTTCTTAACTTTGATTTCAAAAAACCCCAATGTACTGAAAACTCTCTCATCCTCCACTGACCCCAATATCATTAGTTGACATAAATCAACAAGTTTGAAATATTCTGATATCGAACCACGCAATATTTCACTTTGACCTAAGTTTGTCCAAACCTTTTTTATTGATCCCGGTTCAAAGACCTTCTCCTTGCCCATGGATTTATACTAGTCCCTCATAGCTGTTGCAAATCTCCCAGATTGTTTTCTAAGCTCAACTTTATTTAAAATTCCTTCTATTTTCTACTCATTGTATGTTACACTTTTCAAAAATTGTTCGATCAATATTTTTACTTGATCATGCAAATATTTTGGGTTCTCTCAATTTTCCAAAAATTGAGGATACACAATACCCATGGCTTCAAGTATTTCATGTCGAGGGAATCTTTCACGTATCTTTGAGGTAACAGATTTTGCAATTTCCTTCAAATTATCACCAACAGATTTAACAATTCCTTTAAAATCTTCCTCCTTAATAGCTACTTCTCTGCTAGAGCACCTGGCTATCTTACAATGGTACATTGGTATCTCATATCCACACACATAGATACATAAGTGCCCGCTTGCATTAAACTGTAAATAATTATCAAGATTATTCAAATCAGTAATTTACTAGATTGGAATATTCATTAATATACATAGTTCTGTCTTGGGATTTCTTCACAAGATTGTTCATCTCATCTAGCATGGGGAGAAGACTAGCTAAAGTCAAGAGTGTCTCTATATCGCTTAACCTATGTAAGAGGTCAGGAGCTTTGTCTACTGTGCTACGATGCTTGTACATCACTCCAATCAAGGATTGATATTCTGAAAGAACTCGTTGCACTGGTCCATGTAGGGAGATCCATCTGGTATTGACATCCTTGAGAAGCTTGTTTCTTGGTGTTATTCCCTCAGCAAAATTTTGAAATTCTGCGAAATGTTTGGGACTTTGATAGAAGTATGCGTGGATCTCGCAGACTAGATTTTCAACTTTTGATACTGTAGGAAACTTGCTTACAATTTTGAATGCTAAATTCATTATGTGGGCCATGCAGTGAATTCCAAGCATGTATGGTGCATAAGTAGTTTGTAACTTTGTGCAAACACCGCTCCTTTGACCTTGCATCACTACAACTCCATCAACTCCTACACACACCAACTTTTTGGCAATTGTCAACTCATCCATACCTATAATTTCATTCAAAGATTTCTTGACTAGTTCAAATATATTTTGCGATGTTGAACTGTCCATTTTATGAACACAAAGAAGATGAGCTTGGCGAACATGTTGTTCTACAATATACAAATTCATACAAACCCAAGAAGTATTGTCTACCGCAATAACTTCATCTAAAGATAATGCAATGAAATTTGACTCTTTTACTTTCTCCTTTAAATCTTTCTTTTCAACTACAGCAAGATAGTTTGTCCATTCCCATCCAACATTTACTGACCAATGTGACAAGGGATAGTGAGGAACATTCAAAAAAGATAATAAACCAAAATATTCTAGGTAGTCTATCATAGGACGCCCTCTGGAAAAAATATGAAAAACAACATTCATCTGAACAATTTTTTACATATTTGTTGCTTCCATTGTTTTTCCAAATTGAGCCTCAAGTGTACCTTTACATGCAACAATGTTCGACACTCTTTTTTCAATCTCTTCATAATCCACGACATACCTAACATGAATAAATTCTTCCTTTGATTTCCATCGTACGACTGATTGTTCCTTTCTGTCTATAATTTGCTTTTCATAAACTTTACCGATATGCTTTTCTATAGTGTCAATCTTTAGCTGCAACATCTTGGATTTTCCACATTTCCAACTACAAATCTTACATTTGGCCAATGTTTCTTTTTCAATATCATTTTCATTGTCAATCCCTAATGGTACCATGAATGGGTACTTTGACAACCAACCAAGTTGAAAATTCCTTGTCATTTCCCACTCGCGCCCCATTTTTGATTTGCTTCTTCTTTTCTTGCTACCAACATCATCATCCTCATCCAAGTCAATTATCTCATTCTAGATAATCGGGCCCACGATATCCCTTGGAACATTTTTTGCGGTATTTCCATCCTAATTTGATACATTTTGATTTAAATAAATGACATTCTCAACTTGAACTTTCGGTGGCGGTGAGGTATTGTGAATGCTACCAATATTTGGTGGAAGAGTCGATGATATAGCTCCATCTTGACCTGAAGGATCAAAAGCTTTGGCAATTCCAAAGTAAGATTGTATGGTATGTCTAAGTTTTTGGCATTTTGATGGCCTCCCAGTCTCTTCACCACCCCGAGGAGTGACAGGAGTCTCTTCACCACATTGAGGAGCTTGAGGAGCGACAAGAATCTCTTCACCACCCTAAGGAGCGGCAGGAACCTTACCACCGTGAGGAGTGGCAGGAGTCTAAGGAGCGGTATGAGTTTCTTCACCACCCTAAGGAGCGGCATGAGCCTTACCCTTGCTGCTCGAGTCGCTTGACATATTGATCTTTGATTTGCTTAACATATTCATCTCTCACTTCAAAATTTCAAATAAAAATTGGAAAAAATGTCTTCTTGTTTAAGGACAAAGAATAATAATATAGATCCCATTCCCTACTCAATATCATCTTTAAGATTGAATCAAGAATGGAAAAGAGATAAAGAAAACTTATTATTATAACTAATAACACTATGAAGAAATGATCACTCACCTATAAGTGTATGTTTTTTGGCTTTCCCTGACTTCCGAATCGAGAAGTAGAACCTCAGAACTGAAAAAAAATGTCTAAGAATAAATGACACTTTCAATTGTATTTATATCAATCCATGATTCCATATTTGGCGAATTTTGTGGGAATTTTAAATGGTATATTAAAAACTTGGCGAATCTTGCTTGCTTATACAACGATATGTTGTAATTTTCAAGGTGAAATGTGTCCTCAAATGTAATTATTTTTTAATGTTATTGGCGAAATAGGTCCTCATAAGTAACTATTTATAAATTTTAATTGGAAAAATGGGTCTTCACAAGCAACTATTTGTAAATTTTAATTGGAGAAATGCGTCCTGATACAATGTTGTTTTAATAGTATTGGCGAATATGTAGGTGTTTTATTAAATGCTTTCAGGATTCCAGACGAAAATATTACTCGGTCCAATTGAAACACATAATTTGACAATGGCGAATTTCTTGCTTAAATATGCCTCATTAAAAAAACTCATTGGCGAATGGACATGCATTGGCCTATAGTTAGAAAATTCTGAGTGATTTGGACACCCTGTTGGGTGCGAGAAATTCGCCAATTTTGACTTGGCTAATTCCTAGTGTGATCTTAAATGTTTTATCTATCTTAAATATGCAAAAACAACTGTTATACAATGAGAGAAAAACACAAAGGGACACCTTAAGATTAGCCTAAGAAATTGATAACACAAAGAAAGAAGATAAAATGAATATTGCAAATGGTTATACCTTCTTTGCTGCTGAAATTCCTTGGTTGGCCCTTGTGATTATAAGTTTGTATGCTCCTTTGATGGCTATGGAAATGGCTAAATGCAAGATTGACAATATGATTAGATGCAAATGCAAAATGATTAAGTGGCTTGGCTAAATGGCTGAAATAATGCTTGCAAATTGAGTAGACAATTTGTAAGCATAAGGGTGCAAAATGGCTAAGTCCTCTAAATGCATTAGAAGAGGGGGTATTTATAGAGAAATTTGAATTCTCTAGAGAATTCAATGGTTGAGATTAAGCCACCAAGGTCAAGATGTAGGACTATGGTGAGTTGAGGAATCATAGGCCCTCACATCTTGACATGTGGAATGTGAGATGGCCAAGGATAAGATGATGTGGAAGTGAGGTGGAAGGGAGGTACATGATGTGGAGCAAGGTCAAGTACTTTGTAAGTACCTTGGGGGATGAGAAGATTTCCTCAAAAAAGAACTTTTTGTCACCAAATGAGAGTGAAAATGAAACTTGAGGAATTTTAAAATTCCTCAAAAATCACCATGGGGAATGAGAAGGTTGTTGGAGAAATAAGTGTGAATTAAAAATTCGCATTCTTGAGAGAGTCTAATGGATAAAAGGGGGTTTCCAAGATGATGGGAATTTTTCACATGCGGGTGATGTGACAAGTCTAATGTTTTAGAAGTTGCATGGGGACAAGGTAAGCCTTGGAAGGATAAAATGTGAATTAAAAATTCACATGGGAAAGAGGGTCACATAGGGAAGAGAGGGACATAGGGTGAATAAATGTGAATTAAAAATTCACATGGGAAAGAGGGTCAATTCCAAGAAAGACAAATGAAAAGGTTGACTAAAAAGGCATGCTAAATGTGGCTACTAACTTTGATTAGGTTGTGCAAATACATGATTAATAAACTTAATGAAAGATTAGAGGCAAGTGGGAGATTATGGAGAATGTGAAATTAATCCCTAATTAAGGGGATGCACATCCCAACCATGAATTAATTAAATTAATCAAGATTAGAAAGAGAATATGGAATATGTGACAAAGAGAGAGAAAAATGAAGAATTTAAAATTGATTTGATTCAAAACGGTTAAATGACTAAATTGACTAAATTGAATAAATTGATATATTTATTCAATTTAGAGAGGAAAAGGTGGTAATAGTATTTAATTATTGAATTAACTACTTTATGGATTTTTGGCAGACCACAAAATATTAATTAAATGAGTGATTTAATTAATATTGACCAAGAGGATGACGTGTATGAGTTAAAGGGATGAATAAGGAGACAAATTTAACCATATGGAAGTGGTCAAATTTGGATGTCTACATTTTTCCCCTCTTCGAAACACTATTAGGATAATAGGGTTTCAAAGAAAATAAAATGCAGATGACTCTATAGAGGAAGTGACCAAAAAAGAGATGCCCCAGCATAGGGGAGGCCATGTGAGCTACCCAAATGGAGGGAAGTGAAAGGGGATGCCCCAGTCTCGCGGGAGAAAGCTCATGACAGAGGAATGGAGAGGAATGATAGGGCATGCCCCATCGAGGAGGCAAATGGGGAAGGAAAAGGAGGTCCTGGGTGACTTCTCAAAAGTATAACATGGTATATGTCATTGGAAAGAGCATGAAAAACCAAGAATATTGGTGTTTGAATGGAGTTAAACGGATGCACAATTTGCAAATGGTGGTCCCGGGAAGATAGAGGATTGGAGAATTAGTTGGAGGAAGAATTTTTTAAATAAAAGGGAAAAAATACCCTTCATTTAAAAAGGTAAAAGAGGGGGGAAAGTAATATAAGATAATTTTAGAAATTACCTCACCATATTTGCATTGCTAGTAGTTGAGGAAGAGAAGAGAAAAGGAAGAAGAAAAAGAGCAACGGTGCCACAAGATTATGACTCTGATATCATTCACCGGGCGGATGAGGTGTGAAGGTTCCACACCCACTACGTAGTGCCTCGCCAGGTTAGTAACAAAACACCTCTTGTGTATTTTAAGCATTTGTAGCACGTTTTTGAATGTTTATAAAAAATGTAAAATAGGGTTTTGTTGTCGAGAGAGAGGAAAAATGGGTAGGAACTCGAATTTCAGGTTTATAGTGGGTTAGGGGTATGATAGAGCGAAGCACAGCTTTGGGAGGGGTGAATCCGCCCCACTGTGGAGTGGTGTGACCCTTGGTTGGGATAGGTCGCCCCACGGTGGGGCGTTTCTGCCTTGGCTCGGGGCACTTCCACCTCATCTCGGGGCGGGTCTGCCCCGACTCGGGGTGCTTTTTCCCTGCGCGCGAGCGGGTCCGCCCTGACTCGAGGTACTTCAGCCCTGGCTCGGGGTTGGTTGGCCTCGAGTGGGGGCGCGACTGCCCCGGCTTGGGGTAGAGGAGCCCCGCCTCGGGGCACAGCCGCCTCGGCTCTGGGCACAGCCGCCTCGACTCGGGGCAGAGGCGCCCTGCAAGTGGGGGTGCATCCGCCCTGGGGCCCAGCCACCCCAACTCGGGGTAGAGGCACCCCGCAGGTCGAGGTGCATCCGCCTTGTCCTGGGGCGAAGTCGCCCCGAAGGTTGGGGTGGACCCACCCAGGGTCAGAGTGAATCTGCCCCGGCCTAGGGTAGATTCACCCCAGCCCGGGGCAGGTTCGTAAGGAAGGCACATCTGTCCTAGTGTGGGGCAGAGTTGCCTCAATTGGGGAAAAACCACCCCGACTCAGGGCAGGTCTGACGGTGTAGGGAGGGAGGAGCTAGGAAAACACAAAAGAGATAAAGGGCTAAAAGATAGTGTCCCGGGGCTGAGAAGGAAATTGGCAGTCTAGTTAATATGGATGTAGAGCTTCGAGCAATTACAGACTATGGTGGCCATGACTAGAGTAGATCATGCAGCCTTGGAGCATGTGGGGTTATTGCACTTTTTACAGTTCTTGGTGATGAGGGCGCATCGAGCGATGCTGACAGTACTAATAGAGAGATGGAGTTCAGCGATATCAACCTTCCATCTTTCGACGGGGGAGATGACAGTGACGTTGGAGGATGTATGGCACATCCTTAGGCTACCCATAATGGGGCGGTTAGTGAGCGATGTGGTATTGAGAGGGGAAAAGTTAGATCACACCATTTCAGTGTTATTTGGAGATGAGGATCTGCCCATATAGAATGGGCAGTTGGACTTGGACATATGTTTGTTAGTGGGGGTACCACCCCTACTATTATTTTTGAGTGGGCTAATTAGTGTGATATTGTTGTTGAACCGTAGCAGACAGTTTTGCAGTCTAAGATACATGGAGGTGATTCAACATATTGTTGAGTGGCACGAGGGACAGTTCTCATTGGGCACTTATGTATTAGCACAGTTATACAGAGACATGCATGTGATCTGTTACCAAAAGTCACTAAGTGTGACGAACATGACCCTATTACAGGTATGGGCATGGGAGCATATTATAGTGACGAGACCCCTAGTGGTTAGGGGAGGAGAGGAGGATGATAGGGAGCCTATGGCCTAGGGGTAAGGGGAGACGAGGGGCTGGGTTTTATGAAATGAGATGCAGGGGGATATGGATGGGTGGAGGAGAGTGATGGATGGCTTGCAGGAGAGGGACATAATATGGCATCCATATATGTATCGACGGTTTAGGGGATAGAGGGAGGAGGAGGAGAGACATTAGGGCTATTTTATGAGCCGGTGTGCCTTGATTGGGAGCCAGCCGTGCTTAGTGGAGGTGCATTGACCAGACAGAGTGTTGAGGCAGTTTGGGCTGGTATAGGATATCCTAGAGGCACCTGTCATGTTCGTCGACTCACCAGAGAGTGACCATGGGGAAATTATTTTACACCGAGGGATGCTAGAGTGACGTGGGCAGTGACAATGCAGGTTTCCTACCCAGAGAGGGTTGTTGGGGTGGAGGACACAAGGGTGACAGTGTGGTATGCTTGGTGGTTCTGCAACTATCAATGGGAGAGGATTACACCGACGGTGCCAATTGTAGGAGCTTTAGGATTTAGATTGGAGGATGAGCACTCATTGGCTACGAAGGGTGGAGACAGGAGGAGCCATGCTTGGAGGGGAGGGGAGGTGATTGTAGCAGTACATCAGGAGGATGTAGAGGGTGTTGTTTAGCAGGGTAGAGGGGAGGATAAGGCTGGGGTGGTAGGACAGCTAGAGAGGAGGAGGAGGAGGAGACAACATAGGAGGGCTGGGGTGATGATGGATGTGGGGGAGGAGATGGATGTAATAGGACTCGACAGTGGGAGAGAGGGACATAATATGGCATCCATATATGTATCGACGGTTTAGGGGATAGAGGGAGGAGGAGGAGAGACATTAGGGCTATTTTATGAGCCGGTGTGCCTTGATTGGGAGCCAGCCGTGCTTAGTGGAGGTGCATTGACCAGACATAGCGTTGAGGCAGTTTGGGCTGGTATAGGATATCCTAGAGGCACCTGTCATGTTCGTCGACTCACCAGAGAGTGACCATGGGGAAATTATTTTACACCGAGGGATGCTAGAGTGACGTGGGCAGTGACAATGCAGGTTTCCTACCCAGAGAGGGTTGTTGGGGTGGAGGACACAAGAGTGACAGTGTGGTATGCTTGGTGGTTCTGCAACTATCAATGGGAGAGGATTACACCGATGGTGCCAATTGTAGGAGCTTTAGGATTTAGATTGGAGGATGAGCACTCATTGGCTACGGAGGGTGGAGACAGGAGGAGCCATGCTTGGAGGGGAGGGGAGGTGATTGTAGCAGTACATCAGGAGGATGTAGAGGGTGTTGTTTAGCAGGGTAGAGGGGAGGATAAGGCTGGGGTGGTAGGACAGCTAGAGAGGAGGAGGAGGAGGAGACAACATAGGAGGGCTGGGGTGATGATGGATGTGGGGGAGGAGATGGATGTAATAGGACTCGATAGTGGGAGAGATGTAGTATGACAGGAGGGTGGGATAGGTCCAGAGCTAGATGTAGCATGAGAGGATGATGGGAGTGAGCCAAAGGTGGAGATGGTACATGTTGTGGAGGGAGTAGCTGTTTAGTAGACAGGCATAGGAGGTAGAGTACGATAGAGGAGAGTGCAGTTGAGGACTGAGCAGGAGGAGGTGGGAGGGGGTGGATAGCAGGATGGAGCATAGCGGGAGATTGAGGCCAGGGGACAGCCAGAGAGGATGGTGAGGAGGAGATGATGAAGGAGGGTCTAGAGCGTGGCAGAGTAGGAGCCTTCCGTGCCAAAGATAGGGGGAGCGAGGATGAGGAGGAGCCAAAGGGGGAGGGGAGGGTTGTAGGAGAGCCAAGGAGACTGATGAGGGTGGGGAGGAGAGGACAACTGAGGAGGATTCAGGTGATGAGAAGGGTCGAGTAGGTGCAGGATGAGGTAGAGGTTGATGCGATGGATGTAGAGGTTCATGTAGTGGAACCATTAGTAGTAGTTCCAGATGCATCAGTTGAGGATCCTATGGTTTTACTGAGGGGGGCTGAGGCGAGGCTGCAGATGGAAGAGGAGAGGCTGTAGATTTTAGAGGTAGAGGTGATCAGAGTTTGGGTAGAGGGAGAGAGGGACTATGTGTTAATGGTTTGTCATTTAACTATGGAGCTTTGGGATGTAGAGAGAGAGAGATAGGCTTCATGTGGAGATGGAGGGAGTACAGGGTGAGATAGCCAAGGTAACTTGGGATTGAGACAGGCTATAGGTAGCGATGACCATAGCACAGGTGCGGGGACAGTCAGATTTTGGAGGGGTAGGAGAGCAGGTCGCAGTGGAGTGTTGGCAGCAGGCTAAGAGGGAGATAGATACATTGAGGGTACAAATGGTAGGACTGCTAGGGGAGAGGATGAAGTTGTAGGAGAGGGTATCAACTATAGAGACATCTCTAGAGGAGGCGAGAGTGAGGGTTGAGGTAGTAGAGGCTCAATTAGAGATAGTGTAGAGAGAGAGGGACACAACACATGCAAATGTCTAGGCCCTCCAGGAGGAGAGAGATGGTGCATGCAGATAGGATCAGGTGATTCAGGGGGAGAGAGATGATGTCTAGAGACAGGTGCACATCTTACAGGGACAGAGGGATGCGACAGTGGCTCGAGCATAGATTGCTGAGAGAGATGCAACATAGATCCAGTCATAGGTAGAGAAAGGTGGTGGGGGTGGTACAGGGTTAGAGATGGAGAGATTGCAAACACAGTTACAGAGGATGGAGTCAGAGGGATGAGGTCATAGAGTAGATGTCATGAGTGGAGGTGGAGAGAGATTAGTTGAGATTGGCGTAGGATTCTTGGACTCAGGAGAGGAGGGTCATTACCAGAGATCAAGATAGGTATAGGTATGAGTAGAATACCGCTCGACAATAGGTTGTCGAGTGTGCAAAGAATATGAGGGAGGCAAACTACTAGATGATCGCCTATCAGCATGTCATCCCATATCCAACACCACGCACATTTCATTATGTCCAATCGACTCCATGGATGGTTGCACCGTCCCAGTCACTAGGGACACGAACTTGAGGCTTTAGTGAGACACATGGGATTCCTTCTTGCGGAGGGATGGTGTCTGAGTCTCCATAGAGATCGGATGTGGGTAGCTCATTTGGTAGGTGACAAGATACTGGATTTTGGAAGGTACAGAGTGGTCAGACAATACATAGTGGCATCCGATTATATTTGATGCAGATCTTTGCGTTTGTACCTTATTTTATGAAATTATGATGTACTTTTGATTATTACGGACTATATGTGATGGACATTTTGTACCATGTGATGATTTTGATAGATGTCCTCCCTTATTGACATTGTGCTATGATGGATGATTATATGGATGCCTATGTGTACGGTTAGATGATTATGATTGTCATGAGTTTTTGCATGTTTATGCATGTTTATGATGTTATGAGGTTTACCACTAACACGTGTAATGCATGATGTGATGTATGTTGTGATGCATGATTTTTGATTCTATGTATGATGATTTTATATATGATACCTATATGTATGGTAGATTATGGACCTATCATTTATACTTATGATGATTTATACTTATGTGGATGTTGTGATTAGGTATGACGTTGATGATGATTTATGCTTATATGGATGATTTGATGAGATGAATATGTGGTATGAAATGTAATCATTATGGACTTAACAATGTATTTTGCAGGTGGTGATGTATGTATTATGTGAATGTCAATATGAACATGTATAGATTATATGAAACTAAGATGTTCAATGTAACATGCAATATTAATTTGTAAACCTAAGTATCAATAAGGACTTGCATGGGAATGTGGGTAGATGATAGATGTAATGTGGGTGTGATACTGCACCTGCCAAGAACCATTAATATCCTGAGAGGAAAATCAAGGGGAAAAGAATCAAAGTTTGCACAACCAAAATCATGAGTCATGGGTTATGAAAAAGGGGGGATGAAGGGTACATGTGATGAAATGCAATTATGAATGCAATTTTCCATCTTTGGAGCATTGATTTTTGCTATAGCATAAAATACTAGATACCAAGGTATATGAGACCAAGGAGTATGAGACCAAGGAAAGATGACATCAAATGCATGAAACAAACACAACAAACAAGGTTATCCCAACACCCCAAAGTCACGGGGACCTTGGTCGGGCTAGGTATTGGAATAACCACAAGCACAAAGGCATGTTCTCAATGTAACATAGGATCCAAGGGATCCTGATGGGTACTACTTGAGAACGACCCAACAAAAAACAACAAGAAATGATCAAGAGATGCACCTGTATTAACTCGTCAAAACACACCATAATATGATAGATCATACAGGATTTGATAAGTGATGATAGGGAGCTCAATTAATAAACAAAAATGAAAAGTATGAAAAGATCGTAATCAAAGTCAAACGTCTTTTACCATAGGATCACAAGGATGGATGGGTTGCTATGGTATGTTAGGAATGATGCATCATGTTGAGACTGATGGTGGATACTAAACTAAAATGACCCAGGTGATGCAAGATATTTTTCATTAACCAGATCTCTTGACACTAGAGGGTTTCATTTGTGGAGAACCAGTTGGATAAGGGCATTCCTGACAACACGACATAAGAGACTAGACAATAGACCGACACACCCTAAAGAGCTAAGGGCTTGGGGGCTGATCAAAGATTAGCCTTGCCTACGTGAAAGCGCAGAGCCCCCATAGTTCAAGAAAATACCATGGATAAAGTGGAAAGAGGACTAATGGAGACTAATGAGGGACGACAAAACAAAGCCTCGAGGGTGGATCAAAATATCGACCTTGCCTAAGTGCATGCGCAGGGGCAACATAGTTCAGAGACAAACAAATGATGACCGACCATGGATAGAAGTGAAAATGACACAATGAGGATAGATGATGGGGGACCATCATAGGATGATCCGAAGGTCCCAGGGGCAGAACAAATGATCAGCCTTGCCTACGTAAAAGTGCAAGGGCAACGTAGTTTGACAAAGACCAAAGAGACCTACATGATAGGATGAGGACTAGGTGGGAATCGACACGATGGATAATCTTAGACGTTGACACAAATTGACCGACAGAAAAAATAATGACAAAAGCTCAGATTAGGATAAAAAGCTCAGGATGACGGATAGCATATAATTGTCCAATGCTCAATCAAAATATACCAAGTGGCTAAAGATGGAATGGGAAAGGATGTCAAGATAGGATGGATGGAGTCACAAAGTAATTAGGACGCAAGGTAGATAATGATTAATCCCTCTATAGATGATGCCTGTTACCAGGTTTTCACCATCCATACTTGTCCAAGGCACCACCAAAGGTGGTTTTCACCATAGGACGAATTTTTTTCTTTTTACTATTTTTGGATTTTTTTGTGTTTTTGCAGGTAGGGTTACCAAACGAATTTAGGTGTAAAACCTCTTCAGATGCATGATATTGATAAGATCTTCTAGGGGCTCTCCTTCAAGGGTAGCAAGTCTGTATGCTCCAGATCTATATTTAGCGGTTATGATATAAGGACCCAACCAGTTTGCTTCAAATTTTCCTTTCTTATCGTGGTCCTGCTCAGTATGCTGGTTCTCTTTAAGGACAAGATCACCAACCTGGAACTGTCGAGGGTGAACCTTCTTGTTGTAGTTACACTCGAGGTGGTTTTGGTAAGCTTGCAGATGATCATAGGCTTTGATTCATCTTTCATAAAGTAATTCCATCTATGCAAGCAGTGCGACATGAGCATCTTCCTCACTGATAAGGTTCTTTAGAGAAATCCTTAGTGATGGGATCTCAACTTTGATTGGAAATATGGCTTCGATACCATACACTAAAGAATAGGGGGTTGCGCCTGTAGGGGTATGGATGGAGGTGCGATACACCCAAAGAGCAGGATAAATATGGAGGTTCCAATCTCGACCAGTGTTATTGACAACCTTTTTGAGGATGTGGATAAGGGTCTTGTTGGTAGCTTCTTCTTGACCATTACCCTAGGGGTAATAAGGTGTTGACCAACGATGCTGGATATGAAAGGTGTCACAGAGGTGTTTCATGGCCTGATTTTTAAAAGGCTTTCCATTATCTGAGAGGATGGTGGATGGAATACCATATCTGCAAATAATATGGTAAAGGATGAATTTTAAAATTTGAGTACCGGTAATTTGTGAGAGTGGCATTGCTTCCACCCACTTGGTAAAGTACTTAGTATTAGTAATTATGAATGTGTGGCCATCGGAAGATGGTAGGTAAATCTTGCCAATCAAGTCGAAACCCCACTGAGAGAACGGCCACGGTGTGAGAAGAGGCTGCAGGTCTTGTTTCGGTGCATGAGTCAAATCTACGTGTTGTTGGTAGGGAAGGCATTTCTTCATGAATTCACAAGCATCATGTTCTAATGTAGGCCAATAATATCTAGCCGAGAGAATCCTTTTGGCCAAGGCCATACCATTTGAATGGGCCCCACAAACACCACTATGTACCTCCGTTAGTGTAGTATGGGATTCGGTCTCATCCAGACACCTAAGGAGGATTCCATCATACCCACGACAATAAAGCGTATCACCAATGATGACGTATTTGGCTGAATGTTGAATAAATGATTTTCGTTGGTTTTGTGTGAGGTCTAGGGGTATAATATTATTGTGCAGATAAGTATATATGTCTTGGTACCATGGGGAAGCAGGACCTACAATGTCACACACCATGTCAGTTTCAGGGATGTCATATGCTAGGATTAAAAGTTGTTCCACAAGAAACTCACATTCTATTCGATCTTTAGGCATGTCAATCAGGGAGCCAATAGTAGCCATAACATCAACTGCTTTGTTCTGTACCCTAGGAATTTGGTCAAATTGTATGAAGGTGAAATACTTCCTGAAGTCATCCACCATGCATTTTTAGGGTAACAACTTGTCATATTTTTTTAGGAATTCATCATTAACTTGCTTAATGACCAACAATGAATCACCAAAGACTCTCAAGTGAGTTATGTGCTACTGATTTGCAATTCAGAGACCTGTGAGGAGAGCTTCATACTCAGCTATGTTGTTGGTACACAAGAATGCAATCCTGAATGATTTTGGGATGTAGTCACCTTGAGGGGTAACAAACAAAATTCCTGCTCCTGATCCATTATGAGTATATGAGCCGTCAAAATACAATTTCCAAGCAGGTGCTTCTATTACTGTGAAAACTTCTTCATCTGGAAATTCAGTGACCAAAGGGTAAACATCCACAAGGGGTGCCTCTGCCAACTGATCATCTCTGACCTATCCTTTTATGGCTTTGCGATCCACGTACTCTATGTCAAATTCACTTAGGATCATGACCCACTTAGCCATGCGACTAGTTAAAGTGGTTCTAGATAACAAATAATTTAGTGGATCAATTTTTGCTATTAATTTGACCAGATGGATGAGCATGTAATATCTAAGTTTTTGTGTAATGAAGACCACTGCAAGGTAGGATTTTTCCATGTGTGAATAATTTAATTCATAGCCGACCAGTGTTCGGTTGATGTAGTAGATTTCTCTTCATTTGAGGACTCATCATGTTGTGCCAATAATGCCCCTAGTGCGACTGAAGTGGCAGAGATGTAAAGCAAGAGGGGTTTTCCTGGGATAGGTGGCATCAAGATCGATGGATGAGCCAAGTACTCCTTGATTTTATCAAAACCTAGCTGACACTGTTGGTTCCATTTGAAGGTGGAGTCTTTTTTCAGAAGATGGGTGAATGACTGACACTTATCTGCAAGCTGGGCTATGAACCGACAGATGGATTGTAGCGTTCCTTGGATACTTCTTAATTGCTTTAGATTGCGTGGGGGAGGCATATCCAGAATAGCTTTCACCTTGGCGGGATCAACCTCAATGCCTCTTTGGGAGACTATGAAACCCAAAAATTTCCTTGATGTGACACCAAAGACACACTTTTTTGGATTTAGTATTAACTTGTATTGTTCTAACTGCTCAAAGATATTTTTCAGGATGGCAGGGTGCTCTGCTCTAGTTTTGGATTTTCCTAGCATGTCGTCAACATAATCTTCCATGATAATATGGATGAGGTCATGGAAGATGAAAGTCATTGCTCTCTGATAGGTTTCCCCTGCATTCTTGAGACCAAAGGGCATAACATTGTAGAAAAAAGTACCCCAAGGTGTTGTAAAAGCGGTCTTGTGTTGGTCTTCAGGTGCAATTAAGATCTGATTGTAACCAGAGAAGCCATCCATAAGGGACAACATCTCATGTCTTGTAGTAAGGTTGACCAACATGTCAATATTGGGCAACAGGAAGTCATCTTTTGGACAATCTTTGTTATGATCCCAGAAGTCTATGCAAATCTGAATGTCTCCGTTTGGCTTGGAAACAAGCACTATGTTGGAGATCCAATTAGAGTAGTCAATGGGTCTGATAAAACCGGCATCCAGTAATTTCTCCAATTCCTTCTTGACTAACAATGCTACCTGTGGATGCATTTTTCAGTCCTTTTGTTTGATAGGCTTGGCATCTAGTCGAACATCTAGATGATGAACCACTAAAGTAGGGTCTAAGCTTGGCATATTTGAGTATGACCAAGCAAAGTTAATGATAACATCTTTGAGTAACTGAACAATGACTGAATATTCTTGCTCTAATAGTGATTTGGCTACATATGTGATCTTAGGGTTTTCAACAGTACCCAGGTTAACTTCTTGAGCTTCTTCAATTAGGATGGATGATTGTGTGGATAATTGAGTTCCCACAAGGGGAAGATGAATGTCTCCATCCTCCAGCGCCTCTTCGAGGTTTTCACTATCGGATGCGTCGTTTATTTTTACTTTTTCCAGGTCAGGAAGTGCCTTGGGGAGGTTTTCACTAGATGACCAATTTTTATTTGTTTTGTTTTTTATTTTTGTGACTGGAGCGTTCATCCTCCCCCAATCCCATGAGGTTGACATATGTATCCAAGGAGAAATTGGCAGGTGTGCTATCACGTAGGTCCCAATCAATGAGTTCGGGATGGCGAAGAGAAAGGCTGATGGTAAAGATGGATAAACAGTCAAACATGGATGATAGGTCTGTGTGATCAACATCATCATACGCATGTATGATGGATTCTTCCTTGGGTATGTCTTCCAAGGGACCATCGTCCATAGTAACACTATTGGAGGTATTAGATGATGTTGGGGGGCTTTTCTGCTTTTTGTCATATCTAAGGCCTCTATTGCATGAAAGCTTTGATACATCAATAGGTAGGCCCCCGCCTTGGTAGTTATGCTTTTCTACGAACTTAGCTAACCAAGGGTATACTTCCTAAAATTATTCCTTTAGAGGAGGATCTGGTTGGGGTTCTTCATGGTATATCCACTGACTGATATCCTCTTCTAGTGCATCTGTCTTTAAACTAGGAGACTGGAAAGTGGTAGTGGGAGTGTTTTTAGCACTAAAGGTGTGGATCTTGTCTTCTTTTGGTGTAGACTGTGAAGGTTGGTCGTACGTGTGTGGTGACGGTGCAATGGTGGCCACATTTAGAGCTGTGTGCATTTCATATTCACCACACCCCTTGTCAATGATCTGGACTTTGGTGATTGTAGGATTGGTGTCAGAAGATGGAGTGGATGTCATGGTGGATGATGGATTGATGGATGATGACTAAGATGCCCCCATTTCGACCCCAAGACAATAATGTAAATGGGGAGATGATGCTTCTAAAGTGTGACCATATTCAAATGGTTGTGGGTCAGCATAAATGGTGATCTCTTGTCCATTAACCAGGAACTTTAGGCATTGATGGTACGTGGAGGGGACGACTTGCACAATGTGGAGCCATGGGCGGCTGAGGAGGAGATTGTATGGTAAGTCTAGATCAAGGACATAATAGGTAGTGTACTGGACTACGGGTTCAACTTGGATAGGAAGAATGATAATCCCTTCAAAATTTATTTCTACATTATCATAAGCCTTGATTGTGATGATTTGATTACTCAAATCTACTTGAGTATAGCCTACCTATTTTATGAACTTCAGAGTGCCTAGATTGAGGACATAGCCATTATCCACCAGGACCCTTTTTTATTTTATGACGGGAAACCAAGACTTCGATGTGTAAGGGACGGTTGTGATTGGCATCAATATTTGGTATGTCATTCTAGCTGAAGTGTGGCTAGTAAGATAAATCCAAGTTTCCTACTAAAGCTTGGAACCGTGTGGGATTGATGTCGTTAGGTACGTGATTATCCTATAAAGCTTTGTTGAGTATTTCTTGATGCACGGGAGAAGACTTAAGTAGATCCAAGATTGAGATATGAGCAGGGGTCTTTCCTAAGTGATCAAGAATGTTGTACTGAGAGTTTACAGGATTTGGCTGGGTGGGTGCAGAGGCTGCAGGTATAGTAATGCGGGATCGTCGGGTAGCAACAACACATTGGGGATCTTTAGCTTTAACATGTATCATGGACACACGGGGTTCTACCTGCTCAATGTAATGGAAAATGCCATCATAATTGAGGGTTACATTCTTATAGCTTATGTTATTTGTGTTGTTGTCTTGGGGATTGTTTTTGGAGGTGCTTGTGCCTTGATTATGGTTAGGGAAGGCATTTTGATATATATGCAATTGAGCATTGGATGATGAAGCTTGACTGGTGTTGACTTTGATATCTCCTCGATCGACAAGATCTTGGACATAGTTTTTGAGACCTTGAAATTTATTTAGACTGTGCCCTTTAATCTTATGGAATTCACAATATTCATTCTCCCTAAACTAGGCTGGTTTGGGCTTAGATTCATCAAGTGGTTGGGTGATAGGATATGTGATCGGATAGTTGACCTGTAACAACTTATTGAAGATGACACTCAAGGGTTCTCCTAATTGAGTGTACTGGAATTTTCCGTTCCCTAGACTATTCTGGTTTGACTATTGAGGAGGACGAGATGCCCCCTATGGCACATATATGGAATTAGGTACAGATGGTTGTTGCCTTTGGGATGTATTAGCCACCTGAACATGTTTAGTGTCAGTGACACCATCATTCACTACGTTTTTGTTCTTGTTCCAAAAGTGCGACTTATTGACAGATGGACTTTCTTTGTCATGGTTGTATATCTTGATGTGTTCTTTGGAAATAAGGGTGCGTTCAAGGATGGGTCCTTTTTCCACTATTTCAGCAAAAGTGGTGACACAGTGTAACCTGAAATTATGAGCCATGTTGGGATGTGAGTTCTCCACAAAGAGGGTGACCATGTCTTTTTATTTGAGAGGGGTTTTCATTCATCTTGCAAACACATGCCACCTTTGGAGGTAGCTGATAAAGGTTTCATCGTCACGCTGCTTCTCCTTAAGAATATCCAAGGTATCAGTGTCTTTTTCTAGATTGAAGGAGAAGTAAGAAATAATTTTTTCTGAAAGATCTATAAAAGATTTGATAGACCCCCATTCTAGACCCATAAACCAATCCAAGGCGTATCCCGTCAAGCTCCGTGGGAAGAGACGCAAGAGGTAGTTATCATTGTACATAACCTCTTGAGATTGGGAGTAAAAATATTGGAGGTGGGCTTTAGGATCTTTGTTTCCCTTGTATCTATCAAATTTTGGTATTTCAAATTGTTTAGGGAAGGGAATGAATGAGATGGAGGGATCGAATGGATAGGGACATATGTATTAAAATTTGAATGATTTTTTTCTAGTCCCAGCTTGAAGATCTTTCAGAGGGGATTTGATTTCCAACAGATTTGCATTGGCTAGTGGCGTGGGAGCCAAAGATGGGTTGGATGGAGATGGGTGGTACGATGATAGAGGATCCTGCTGAGATATCATTTGGAGGTTGATATATGGGTTTTGATAATGAGATGATGGGGCCCCCTACTGATGTGTCATAGGTTGTTGTTGTGCGGTATAATATGGATTGGCCTAATGAGAGTATGCGGTATACTGTTGGGGAGCGTAAATAGATTGTCGTGGATTGGTTAGTTGAGGATGTTGGTATTGTTGTGACTATTGAGAGGCCACATAGGGTGGTGGTTGTTGAAACTGTTGTTGGTTGTTATAGAGATAATGTTGGGGGGGGGGGTGGTTGATGCGATGTTAGCTGCTGCGTGGGTTGAGATAGGCTGTTGTGTTGTAGTTGAGCTTGCAAGCAAAAAATAGGTGCAAGCAACGGGGATATGGTTGAACTGGGAGGTCGAGATGGATTACCTTGGGATTGGTGTGGTGGTTGGTGGGATTGAATCAAAGGATTATGTGGGGGTTGTTGTTGTAAAAGTGGTTGGGATGATGTAGAAGCATTTTGCAAAGGAGGTTGTTGGGTACCAATGGCGATATTTGGTTGAGATGTACTTTGTGGCAGTAATTGGGAGGATATATTAGATTGAGGAGGTTGTGGAAATGGTGGTAGAATTGTGGCCCCAGGAGGTGGAGGCAAGGTGGTGAAAGAGTTTCCCCCAGTACTTACTGGAGGTTGATTTAAAAGGGGTGGTGCAGTCAACATTAATGGTGGACATTGTGGCACAGTTTGTAGCATACCATAGGCGAAAGGATTATTGGGATTGGACACTTGAGGGGCCCCCATAACTGAGATTGCGACGTGTGGGGGATTGTTAACGTTATAAAGGACGTTATTGCTGAATTTGGGTTGATACCAACCCTCTGTAGGAGTTATATTAGGGATGTAGGAATCGCCTGGTACGTTTTGTGAAGCTTGGGGTATGTTGGATGTGGCACTACTGTACTTAGATAGGTCAACACCTGCTGGGAGTTTGACTCCTTTTTTAATTAGGTGGGCCAAGATCACTTCCCCATGCTGTTTGAACAAACGATCTATCATTTGTGCATTGGTGGGATTACTAAAATGTTCCTCTAGTGTAAGTTCAGGTTGATTAACCATACTCTCTTCACCATGTGGTGAGTTGTTTTTATTTTTGGTGTTGGAGTGTGATGAAGTGCCATTATGGGGGTCTTGGGGGATGTTCACTCCATTGTTAGGATCTTGAGAGACATTTTTACCATTAGTAGGATTTGCATTGTTATTAGGATCTTGAGACATGTTAACTTGGGAATTTTGACCTTGTTGTGCCATTTGCTTCTTGGCTTGTGACCTAGTTTGAACGGGCATGCAAATGAGCTATGGGAAGATTATAAGGATGTCCTTGATGAACGATTTGATTGGATGAAGATTAATTGATTGGATGAGGGGAGTGGGTAGATTTAATTGGACTCTGATTGGATGATTGGATAATATTGGATTTTGATTGGCTGAGATTGGATTTTGATGAAATCAAATTTTGATTGGAGGATGTCAGACTTTTGATTGGATGGGACTGTTGAGATAGATTGGATTGGATTTTTTGGATGAATTGAATAATTTTGATTTGGATTGGATGATGAATTAGGATTGGTTGATGGAAGAGATTCTAAACCTAGTTTGGAACCCACCCTTGGTGACTTAATACGTTGGTTGATCGGATAAAAGGGCTGATTGTGGTGCCGAATCCACCTTGAGATAAGAATGGATTGATTTGGGATGATGATGCTAGCTTTCAACACGAATCCACCTCAGGATATAAGTGGATTGATTGGGTTGAAGGCAATGTAGGATAACGATCAAACTCAAACGCCTTGGTTAACTCGAGTAATAATTTCCATAATAAGGTTTAAAAGATTTCATACGGAAAGGTGATGAAGGATGCAAAATAATGATGTCCTAAAGGTTTCTGGATGATGGGGTGGTATCAAAGTGATCCTTGTGAAAAGTGAAAATGTTGAGGTCACAATAAATGACAAAGTTTAGGCTCCAAAGTTTAACCTGTGGTGAAGTGGTGGAACAGGTTCCCCAAAATGGTCAAACAAATACCTAGAATGGTTAAGAGGAGGCTTGGAATGGTTAAATGAAGGTTTAGGATGGTTAAATGAAGGTTTAGGATGGTTAAATGGTCGAACAAAGACTTGGAGTGATCAAACAGAGCAGAATTGATTGTTCAGGGGGGTGTATTCGCCCCTCTATAGTAAACTGTAGGGAAAATTTGCCCCACTGCAGTAAACTAGAGGGCGTATTCACCCTTCTACAGAGAAAAGTGACTTGGTTTGGATGGGAATGACTATGGCAAGGACTTGGAATGATAACAATGAGGTTGGCTTATCAAAAATTTATTGATTTCTCACAAGAAAATATTTTAAGCAAGCACAATCCTATGACTAGTGTTAAGGGTATGGCCAACAAAGGTCTTACTTTAGGATGCACAATGCTTCTATGGAGTCCTCGATATACTCTCGATATGTGAGGCTCAAACCGTGAACACCAACTTGTCACAAGCTTGAGTCGGGAACCCTAGCGAGATACTGAAGGGCTTAGACCAACTCTTCACGTCTATCTAGGTATCACCCTAGCTTCAATGTTTCGCCAAACACGACATGACTGGATTGTGGTACAACTTTGGCTCTCCCATTTTTTATACCCTTCCAGTCCATGTGGTTGGGATCGTCCTTTGGGTTGATGAAATCCCCAAGCAGGTCCCTCTAAAAGGAAGGCACTAATCGTTTCCAACTACTCCCTAGGCTCACACGAAGTGCAAGGGGAAAGCAAAATCAGACTAGTTCCTCCCTTGGGTGACACACAAAGAAAAAAATACAAAAAGAAAAAAATTTACTTTCCCCTAATTAAACTACGTGCCTAGATGAAAACAACAAGAAAGACTTTTAAAATTTGCACAAGTAGATGGCCCTTCAAGCAAGCGTTAGCTGTTTTAACCACCGTTCCTCATCAATTACGAAAAATATGTTGTAAAATGTTAGCAAGAAATCAAACTATTCCCACAAACAAGCAAGGTTAAGGGTTAAATCCTGAAAACAACAAAAAATTGAGACAAAAACGAAGCTAAAATGCCTGTTTTACCTTCCTGAATGTGTTGTTTAGGGTATATCCACCCCTCTACAGTAATTAGGAGGGCGTATTCGCCCCTTTGCAGTAATCATGAGGGTGTAGTTTCCCCTATGCAGTAAGATGTTAGAAACTGTGTTTAGATTAGAGAAAATCCACCAAATTGCAATCAAATGTTAGAAATAATTCTCAGGTTAGGACAAATCCACCCCACTGCAGTAAAATGTCAGAAACAATTCTTAGGTTAGGGTGTATCTGCCCCTCTGTAGCAAACTAGTTAGAAACAAAATATAGATTAGGGCGTATCCGCCCCTCTACAACAAACTTGTTAGAAACAAAATATAGATTAAGGTGTATTTTCCCCTCTACAACAAACTTGTTAGAAACAAAATATAGATTAGGGCATATCCGCCCCTCTGTAGCAAACTAGTTAGAAATAGAATATAGATTAGGGCATATCGGCCCCTCTACAACAAACTTGTTAAAAATAGAATATAGATTAGGGCGTATCCGCCCCCTGCAACAAACTAGTTAGAAATAGAATATAGATTAGGGCGTATCAGCCCCTCTGCAGCCAAATGACAAACAGTATTCAAAATTGGGCATAGTCACCCTTCTGTAGTAAAATGTTAGAAAACAGATTTCAAACTGAGGCGTAGTCGCCCTTCTGAAGTAAAACATTAGAAAACAGAGTTCAATCTAGGGCGTAGTCGCCCTTCTGTAGTGAACCAGAGGGAAAAGTCGCCCTTCTGTAGTGAACTAGAGGGCACAGTCACCCCTCTGCAGTGAAAAGGAGGGTGTAGTCGCCCTCTGTAGTGAACAAGAGGGTGTAGTCGCCCCTCTGTAGTGAACAGGAGGGCGTAATCGCCCCTCTACGACTTGTACTTGCAAACAATCTCAACAACAACAAATGTGAATAAAAGGAACCTGTTTGTGGGTCCCACCGGGCATGCTAGAAATGTGATCCTAAATGTTTTATCTATCCTAAATATGGAAAAAATGACTATTATGCAATGAGAGAAAAACACAAAGGGACACCTCAAGATTAGCCTAAGAAATTGATAACACAAAGTAAGAAGATAAAATGAATATTGCAAATGGTTATACCTTATTTGCTATTGAAATTCCTTGGTTGGCCCTTGTGATTGTAAGTTTGTATGCTCCTTTGATGGCTATGGAAATGACTAAATGCAAGATTGACAATATGATTAGATGTAAATGCAAAATGACTAAGTGGCTTGGCTAAATGGCTAAAATAATGCTTGCAAATTGAGTAGACAATTTGGAATCATAAGGGTGCAAAATGGCTAAGTCCTCTAAATGCCTTAGAAGAGGGGGTATTTATAGAGAAATTTGAATTCTCTAGGGAATTCAATGGTTGAGATTAAGCCACCAAGGTCAAGATGTAGGGCTATGGTGAGTTGAGGACTGACAAGTCCTCACATCTTGACATGTGGAATGTGAGATGGCCAAGGATAAGATGACGTGGAAGTGAGGTGGAAGGGAGGTACATGATGCGGAGAAAGGTCAAGTACTTTGTAAGTACCTTGGGGGATGAGAAGATTTCCTCAAAAAGGAACTTTTTGTCACCAAATGAGAGTGAAAATGACACTTGAGGAATTTTAGAATTCCTCAAAAATCACCATGGGGAATGAGAAGGTTGTTGGAGAAATAAGTGTGAATTAAAAATTCACATTCTTGAGATATTCTAATGGATAAAAGGGGGATTCCAAGATGATGGGAATTTGTCACATGTGGGTGATGTGACAAATCTAATGTTCTAGAAGTTGCATGGGGATAAGGTAAGCCTTGGAAGGATAAAATGTGAATTAAAAATTTACATGGGGAAGAGAGAGGCCTAGGGTGAATAAATGTGAATTAAAAATTCACATGGGAAAGAGGCTCAATGCCAAGAAAGGAAAATGAAAAGGATGACTGAAAAGGCATGCTAAATAATGAATTTGATTAGGTTGTGCAAACACATGATTAAGAAACTTAATGAAAGATTAGAGGCAAGTGGGAGATTATGGAGGATATGACATTAATCCCTGATTAAGGGGATGCATATCCCAACCATGAATTAATTAAATTAATCCAAATTAGAAAGAGAATATAGAGGATGTGACAAGGAGAGAGAAAAATGAAGAATTTAAAATTGATTTTATTCAAAAAGGTTAAATGACTAAATTAAATAAATTGATATATTTATTTAATTTAGAGAGGAAAAGGTGGTAATAGTATTTAATTATTGAATTAACTACTTTAGGGACCTTAGGAAGACCACAAAATATTAATTAAATGAGTGATTTAATTAATACTGACCAAGAGGATGAGGTGTATGAGTTAAAGGGATGAATAGGGAGACGAATTTGACCATATGGAAGTGGTCAAATTTGGATGTCTACACCTAGAATTCGCCAATTGGCAAAGATTCACCACTAAAGTTTTCCCTGATCCCTGAATGAAGATCATGGGCATCGTACCTCAACTGGTACATCTCTACAAGTATAAATCTGCCCTTGGTGATGAAATCTTCTATCCAATATCTTAGATGTTTCTTGTATATAACCAATTGACTCAACTGATGTTGATCTACAGATGACTCTAAAATATGTGGAAGCAGAGCAGTGATGTGTGAAGTACCATGAAGTAGATTGGAAATGTATTGTAGTAGTTGTTGATTCTCAGCCTTGAGGGCTACCTTGTCTTCTCTATCCTTGAGCACTCTCTCCTTCAGGTTAACTACTGCAACCTCAAACAGATTCACATTAGCATGCCGAGTGCTTCTACCAAGATTGGATTTGATCCATGTTAAGTCATCAACCTCAACCTCATCAACGTTCCTATCTTCTAGTGGTGTAGCAATCTCAATGACAACCTCATTATCAACATTCTTCTCCACTTGAACTTGCTTCTTGAGTTTATTCTTTGCTATATCTTGGTAGACGTTATCAAAATTTGCAAAGTCTAATTGATAAGAAGGATTTATCCTCTTCCTACCTAGGAGGTTCTCAAGCCAATACCAAGGGTCTCTACTAACTTCTTTGGGAGAATTGGTTCCAACTTTAGCCACTCTTGATGGATCAATCAGTGTTGAGACGTTGCGAACTAGTGAATCCACTTTTGAGTCTATGTGAATAGGAGAAGGCTGCGGTGATGGCAGAAGAATAGGAGATGAAGGATCTACCTCAACTTGCGATACTGCCTCAACTGGAACTTTCGGTGCATTTCCTGATTGTTCTTGCCGATTCTCATTTTTTTCAAGCTCTTTGTCATTCTGCTAACTTTGGTAACTTCAGGAGGATTGGTCATTGCTTTAACTCTGGGTTTCGATCTAGAAGAGGAAGGTAGTGATGGATGAACCACTGGCGGCTCTATAACTGGAATGAATGCCTTCCATGTCCTCTTGCTACTCAAGAATAGTATGTTCTTGAAAATCAGGCTTGTTCTTTCCGTGATCAAGATGCTCTCTTTGGCGAACCAATCAATTGATCGAAGTGGCTATTGATCAACCTGATCTTTCGCATACGTGGGAAGTATAACTTCTCCATCATCATTTGAAAAACACTCCACATCTTTTGATAAGAAATCAACATTCTGATGAAGAGTAAGTCTATTGTAATCACGCTTGCGCACTTTGAACTCATCTTCATAATTAACCCAAAAATCTCCAAGTGTAGGTTTATGTGAATGATTATGACCAAGACAAGCTGCCAAAAGACCCCAAGGGTCATATGAATGCCTCTCTTTGAAAACCTTGAGATTAAGTTTTGATAGTTAATTTCTCATCAAATTAGCATCAACTGCTAATTTATATCTATATATTCTCATCTCACATGGGAAACTAAATGCAAGCTTGCATTTGTTATGTAAAAAGGAGTGAACTTCATGTACTTGTCTTAGGAACTCCATGAACACTACCTTATCTATTGGATATCTAGGTAGTATGACTAGATCACCTGAGAAGCAATATACTCTAAAGCAGGACAAAGTGGGAAATTAGATAAACCAATTAGCCCAATCAACCGTTGCCAATTTGGCATCTGCTGAAAATCGTATATGCAACTCATTGTCAAGATCTTGAACCATATGCATCGGGAAAAGATCATTCACCCGCTTGAAATGCCACTCTAACTGTGAAAACTCTAATTGCGGGTAATGCTCATACACATGTTGAACGCCTAGAGTTCCAACGACATTCAAACCTCTAAATTTTCCTTGAAAGGCCATTAGATATACGATATCATACCTCATACAAGGCAATTAATAAGATACAATAAAGTTATTCGCACATGGTAGAATTGCAAAACATCTCTCAATGTCTCCTGACATGAGGCCACAAATAATATGCCCATCCACTGATTGAATTTCTCATGAAGTTGTATTTTAATGCTTGACACAAGCAATCACAAACTCAATGTTCTACATTGAGATGGGAAAAGAAGCTACTACAAGCAACTCAGAATGATCAAGATTCTTGATTGTAACGTTGTCTATGCCTTTCAAAGTATTCAGATCAACCACTAGATGTACTTGATGCGAGTCGGTGTCAAATGTCTTCAAGAAATCGTGAAGCAAGAATGATTTGGTCCTGATTTCTATTGGAGAGAATTGCATGTCTAAAAACTTGAAGATTGAATGTGAACACGACTATGTTCGAACAAGCTCTCCACACAAGCTAAAACTAGCTTGCTGATTTTTCCTTGAAAAAGGTATTTTTTTGAAAAAAATCTGAGATATGGGTTTTGTAGACAATCTTGTTGCAAAGAGACCCAGATCATTAGTTTTTCAAAAAATTGAGTTTTCCCCAAAAAAGATAGATCTTCAAAAAGTAGAAGCCGACATGTAAATTTCTCGAAAAAAAGCTAAAGTCTGGGTTTTGTAGATATTCATGTGTTGGAGAGACCCAGATCCTTAGATTTTGAAAAAATTGACTTTTTCCTCAACATGCAAGATGTTCAATTTTTGGTTGAAAAAAGAAAAAAAACCGAGATTTGGGTTTTGTGGCCAATTTCATTCTGAATAGACCTAGATTGTCAGATTTTTGAAAAATATGATTTTTTAAGATTCCTAAAAGAAATAGGACTGAAAGTTTGCATAAAAAATTCACCAATCTTCAAGAGGAATGTAAAATGGAGAGACCCAAATCGATGAAAATTGGAAAAGATGACCTCCTATTTCTGAAAAGTGATGCCCTAGAAAAACATATTATGGAAAAGCATTGTTCTATGCAACCCGAACTTGAATCTACGAAGAATGCTAAAAACTCACTTCGTTTGAGCCTTCAAATCTTGATGAAAAGAAAATGGTAGCTCTCTTCTTCTAGATGTCAACCTGTAAAATAATGAAGAATGGATGTCCAAAGCTTCTTTAAATAAAGTTTGGAGGTGAAACAAGCACTGTACTTTAAAAACCCTAAATTTGAGTCTGCATGTAAAAATATCTGACTTTGTTTGCATCAACATGGAGAATTCCTAAAAAATAGGGCAGCCAAAGCATGCATTCATGAAGACATTTTCAAAAAATTTCCAACTTAAGTTGACTTGGGCACCTTCCTTGAAATAAGGTGCCCATCTTCACCAGTGTTAGAATTTTTTTGAAGATTTTCAACTTTTAAGCTTTATCGCGTCCCCGACATCTGGTACCCCTTGTTCGAGCACCATTTTTTATCAATTGATGAACAACTATGACTGAAGGTATGTCAATCTAGCAAGCCTGATCAAAATTGAGAAGAATGACATCTCATACTAGCCTCTGATCCTGTATTTAACTAATTTCACAAGATCTAGAACTTGGCAAACAAAGATGTTTTGACAAATTTTTGAATAAATGAAAAATTTACTAAGGCATGAGAAGAAAAGCACCCTCCTTGAATTAAGGTGCCTAAGCCTTCCAGACAACCAAAATTTCATGATTTTCAACTTTTCCCTTGTTTTCTCCGTTCGATCTACATTTTCTAGCGTTTGACAAGTCCTTTGAGCTCACTAATGACTTTATTGAAGAGTCTGATCAAATCTGAGAGAAATCTCTTGGAGGTTACAAACCCTAAATTCTGCTTTTGGTTGCCTGAAATCCTAGGCGCCCTTGGCTGACTGGGGCGCCTATCTTCACTAGAGAAACATTTTGATGATTTTCAATTTATCCTTTTGATGGAACACCTCTGTTTGATCTACAATTCTGACCATTCGATAGATCCTCTGAACCAACTGATAGATTCAGTGAAAAGCCTAAAGAAATATGAGAAGAATGACCAATTTCTTAAACCCTAACAAATATTTTTGATTGCTTGAAATCCTAGGCGCCCCTGGCTATCTAGGGCACTTTTCTTCACCAGACTTAGCTTTTATTTTGAGTTTTTTTCTTTCTTTCTTTGCCTTGCGTTCACCACCTTGGCCAACTGCATGACCAGCTTGCCGACTGTGAACGCTTTCATTGTTTCATGTGCATGATAAACAAAAACTAAAAATATTCTAAGGCATTGAAGCCTAGGCACCTCTCTTGGTTAGGGGCGCCCAAGGTCTCCAATGTTAGAATACATTTCACAAATTTGGCTATTTTTTAGATTCCCCTCCTTCATTCACTATTCTTCAAGCATATTTTGCCCTGGATTGATTTGTGTAGCATTTGAGACTTATATTTTGACACCTGGCAGCTAGCCATCCTCCATTGATGACCCCAGAGGTCCTAATTTTTCTTTTGATAAAGTGAAATAGACCCACTAGAGAAAAAATGATGTTTTGACTATTTTAACTGGACCAACGTGATCGTGACGTAAAATCAATCAATCAATCAAAATTAGTTTTGGCCATTTCTACAAAGATTCTATTTTTAGACATTTTCTTAAAAAATAAGGTCAACAAATTGAAGTCTGGGTTTTGTAGACAATATCATTCTGAAGAGACCTAGATTGTCAGATTTTCAAAAAATTGAGTTTTTTACCAACATGCGTGAATCCCTAAAAAATAGGGCCGACATGCAAATTCCTATTTTTAGAAAAATTTTGCGACCATCCTTTTGACAATAAACCAAGAAAATTCTTATGGTCCGTTTATTTTCCAGAAATTTCTAAAAATAGAAATTTTATTTTTAGAAATTTTGACCTTTTTGACTTTTGATGATAATTTTTACAAGATTTTGACCATGTTTACCAAAATGCCTTAATAAGCAATTTTTTTAATTTTGGGTAGAACAAGTCATAAACACCCCTGTAAAATGATGTAGCTCCAATTCACATGAGTTTTCAAATTTAATTATTTTCATGGAACCACCAACCAAACCTTAAAACTATATTGAGGATAAATCTTTTTTTTTGTTGTTGCAAATCTAATCAAATTAAAAGTTTTTTGATGTAGAGAGATGCCAATAATAGCCAAACAAACCAAAATTGAAAACATTTTTGGGCAATGCAAGATTGTTTGTGGACTCAGATGTTCTTGCATCATCAACCTCCTTTTTTCTTTTGATTGAATTATCTCTTGTTTGACTGAACCACCACTCCTAACTATTTGTCTTCTCCTTATCTATATATGGTCCATTCCCAATATTTCCTAGTGATATCTTAATCATTTTTTTGTTCCCTCTCCATCATACGTCTATGATCTTCCAATTAGCTATTGTTCCCTAATGGATCACCTCTACAAGATCAAATTTATGCATTCCATCCCCTACTAGCGTTTTTATGCCCGTACAAGACTTCATGACCCTTTTGCTTTTGTTATCCAAGCTTCTAAGGTTCACTCATTCTATCACTAGTATTGGACCTTAATATCCATGTTGTCTTTCATGTCATCAAGTGAAGGGCCCAACTTTTATAAAGGAGGATGCACACTATGTTAGATCATTGAGGACATAAGCCAAGCATTAATGCCACTCTTAGTTTTACACATTTTTTTATTTGCTTTCAAAAAGTAATTAGATTGGTAATTACCATAGACTCTCGTTCTTGGGAAAGTAAAAATGTTATTGTCTCTTAGTTAGGTTCTAATCTTATTGTTTTACTAGATCTAGATTTCATTTTTAGTATTATTAAATTAGATGCATTTTGTTCCATTAGAGTAATCCACATTCAAAATTTAAACTTGAAAAGACCACAAACATAGAAAACTATATTAGGGAAAAGCCATCCTAATTTTACACTCATAATATAGTTTTATTTCCTCTAAAATAGATAATTAGATCACATCTAAAAAATCAAGAAAATGCAAAAAAAATGAATTCATATATTTAACTGCATTAGAAACATAATAAAATAAAATAAAAATATCCAAAAAATAAGAAGAAAGAAAAACCTTGATTTCATCACGAGCAAACAATGTTCAACATTCAACCAACCAAGAAAGAAAGCCCTTGAATCTCACCATGAGACACATAGTATTCAACATTCAACTAACAATCAAACAAAACAAGCCATCGTTCTTCATCAATTAAGTGATTGTACTCAATGTGCCTTGGAGTTAAGGAAGACTAGATAAAAGCGATATTAGATGAAATTAGGGAAAACTTGCTAATTCAAGAAAACTACACAAAAGAAATTGTTTGGGAACAAACTCAAATCATGGAAAAAATAGACAAAACACTATAAGGACCCACATTTTAAGAATATTCCAAATTCAAGGTCAACTCATAAATCACTTTCATGAAGAAAAAAGGCAAAACTTATAGATTATATGGGATACAATAAACACCAATTTGAATTTCCTACAAGGTTTAGTCTCTAAGCTTTGTGAACTAAATCAAGAAAACCACAACTATTAACTCAACCCACAAACAATCCATTCAAAAACCACAGATACCATCCATAACATTCTATTTTCCCACAAACATAGGCCATTAGTTTCACAACCGCTCTATTAGCTCTAGCCATTAGAGTAGGAGTGATTAAGTAGGTATATAGTTTGTTTCTGTATTTGATTGTGTTAAACTTTTTTTATCAATGTTTTGGATCACCCTACATGTTGAAGCTTTTTTCATTTTCTCCTCTTGCTCTATACTACCATCTTGATGATGGATCACATAGGGTGATCCAAAATGTTGATGAAAAAAGCTTCAACACAATCAAATCCAAAAACAAATTATATACAACAATATGGATTGTGGAAATTTATTATCATTAATTGATTAAACAAGTGTTTCTAGCAAGGCTGATCCGAAACGTTGATGAAAAAAGCTTCGACACAATCAAATCCAGAAACAAATTATATACAACAATATGGATTGTGAAAATTTATTATCATTAATTGATTAAGCAAGTGTTTCTAGCAAAGGGTGTAATTAAAATGTATTGCACAAAACTTTGACTCACTTGTGTCATGGTTGTGTCAATTTTGAACAACACAATGTTCTCGTGTTGTTTGCAACATTGTGGGAGGTGTAAAAATTCCCATATAACATAAGATTGTGTCCTACAATAGGTAGAAGTGTGTAGGAGGGTGTGGAACTAAAACAACAATGAAAATAAGGATGAAGGTCATCATTGATAGAAATAAATGTCAAGCTGAGACATCTTCAATACAATTTGTGTTGTTTATTATATGTTTTATGTTATCTTCCAATGCATTTACCACCTCTAACAAACAATGTGATTCAACAACTCATGGTACACAAACAATTGTATGATATGATTATTGAACTAGCATTTATCATTGATTTGTACGAGATTTGATGCCACCAATGAAATTGTAGGAAGATTAAATTGCAAATAATATGTTTATATTTGTGACATCACAAACTAACCAGTCTCACTTTAAGATGGCACAAATTTCTATGCGAACAACACTAAAAGTAGGGTGCACGATCATGAGGCCTTCTGCCCTACATATCATTCAACTTTTTCAATATAAAAAGTGCATAATAATCGTGTTATTTTAAAACGAAATTTTTTACTTTTGCCTGCCATGGAGAATTGGATAACACTGAAAGTAGTTAAAGGTTTATAGGCAATAAAGGGTCCGTGCTCAGAACCTACAGAAAGGGGTCTCTCCTGGACTTTTTTATGATGAAATGGGAATCACGTACAAAATGTGTGGCAGCGCTGTAGAAACAAAGCTGTGAGCCGGAAACTCATGTACAAAACCAGAGAGTCCGACACGGCTAAAGATCACACCGTATTCCTTCAAATCATTCCGTAAAACCACAACAGTAGGTATGAAATCCTAAATTTAAATGATGCAATGGCAATGGCACACAGTCGTATGTCTGACAAGCATCAGACTGTAAAAGATGGCACACAGGCATGGGGCTCCGCAGCCTTGGCAGCGGGTGCCGGCTCTACATCTGGAGAGGGATCCACCGGCTTTCCCAGCAGATCTTCAGGCAATTTTGGAATGTCTTCCAAGTAAAATGTGTAGAAGAGCTTGAATGGAAACACAATCTGATTCAGCTTCACTTGACCCCTCACTCCATTGAAGATCCCACTCCCACCAGTAATTGCAAGGTACGATTCCGCGTATGTCAGATACGCCCCCTGTAACGAATCCACGATACCACAAGCATTAGTAGATGCCGATTCTCATCATGTCAAATTAAAATACAAGTTTTCACTAATTTTTTATCATGTAAAATTTAAATAAATTCTTTTCTCAGGATGACCTGCACACTTATGTGGCCGTACTCTCCGAAGTAAAAGCTGTAGATTGCTTCATATCGATCTCCCTGTTTTTCAGGGAAGTTCTGGATTAAAACACAGATGCCGGCTGTTATACCTACACGCTTCTGCAAGCAACCACTGTAAAGCTGCACAAAACAAAAACAAAAGCTTAGAAGAAACCCTATTTTTAAATCAATCATGCCAATAAATCCTGTGCTTGTTCGTGAACAAGTACAAACCCTGTGCTAAAAATTTCTAGAGGGCTATACAAATAAGACCCAAATCTAAACCCAAAAAAAAAATAGTTTGAAGAATCTAATAGCACAGACTGATCATCTTTGCAATCTATGCTGTAAATAATAGCAAAGCAATAAATTTCTGACAAAGGAGAGAATTTAGAAGATTTGGCGTACCGTATTGCTAAATGGCACCAAATCCCCCAGATGATTGACAGGCTTTTGACTGAGACGAAGGTAAGCAGGGCTAGCTCTGTCCAAGTGATTGATCTCATAGACATACAACTCCTGAACCAATTCTGCAAGAAAATACAAAGATCATGGGTTAGAAACAGAAAATCGCCGTTGGAGGCAAAAAAGGGGATGAAATATGTCCTACTTGCAGGCGTTTCAGACGCCGACGCTTGCGCTGAACTGTGTAATTTCCTGTGGGTAACAGGATATACGCGCTGCCCCAAATTTTCAGACTTTAAAAACCCCAAGGAGCCCCCACGCTTCACTGCCATAGACTTGTCATGTCGGGAGAACGAAGAAAGGCCACCGGTGCCCGAGAAAAGCAATTTGGAAACCCTGGTGCTGCTTCTCACTGCTGTAAGAGAAGTTGCAGCCATAGCCATGGAGGAGGGGAGGATGTGAAGATAAGATTCCAGAGTACCATCTGCTTAAATAGACTGCAACTTACTGTAAGACGATTTCTCATAGCACAGTCAAACGACCAAACAACGTGAAAAGCAAGTGGCGGGGACCACGCACCGACCATTCAACTCCGTCCATTTCGGGGTCGTGCAAGGATGCAGACATTAAATATACAGTACACCTCTGCCATGGAATTTGTTTTGCCCTTAAGCCTGGGCAATTTGGGACTGATTCAAAGGAAATGGGTCATAAGAGGGGAGGATTTGCACTTATGGGGAACATGTGTTTTTTTGTTAATGGATTTTTTTAAGGAAGAGTTTGGGTTGTTTCAAAAGTCATCTTTATTTTATTCAGAAATAATCAGAAATAAGTGTAGCTTGGGGAGTATTTGTCTTTATAATGATAATAACATTTGTTGAAGACGAGTATTTGTTTTATAATGATAAAAACGTTTGTTGAATAATCATAGATGAGCTTTGACAAGTGGGCGGTTGGAAAATTGATCAATAGAAATCTATTCCATCTGTATGTATTACAATTTTATTGGGTCAATGAAGATAATACAATATTTTATAAAATAAAAAATAAAAAATTGTAATTGTTAGTGTAAAGTGTAGACTAATATTGAACAAAAATAATTAATATTTTTCATCTATGTAAAGCTTGCAAGACTCAAAAAAATAATCCAATAGCTTTTGAGGTAAATGACATTTTTGTTATTTTTATTAAATAATATGCATTGATCTTTTACTAAGATTGTAAAACTAAAATAAATAAAACTTTTAAAGTTTGATAAAAATAACTCAACTCTTAAGCAAATAAAAATAATTATTTAAAAGTAGAATTAATGCAATTTTATCAGTATATAATGGAAATTATGGTCTTAAGAAATGGTCGGCTACTTACAATTCTTATAATAAATTGCAATTTGAAACCATGCCTAAAATTTGAGGAGATAGTAGCATGTCAATTGAAAATGAAATGATAGTACTAAATTATAAGACATGTTCCAGGTCTTAATACATAATTTAATTAGTTGTCAAGAGCTAAAAAATTAAGAGTAAAGTATTTGATGGAGATATATCTTTGTATTAAAATGCTTGGAATTATTGATTTGCATTGACATGTAAGACAAAAATTACTTAAATTACTTAAAAAATCAATGTAAGGAATGGTAAAGACATTCTAATGTGTAAATTGGATATATATCTTTCGTACATGAGAATTTTGAACAACTTAACTTTAGTCCCATTAAAATTCTATCTAAAATATTATCCTAAAATATCAAATAAAGAAATAATCCTTGAATTCATATAAACCCCCAAACAACCCTTAAAATGAAACACAAGAAATTGTCTATGAAAAACCATAAAAATGGGAAGCATAAGTTTCAATAGCCTCAACAAATTGGTTACATGTAACAAATGTTGCATGTTTTCTTCAAATTTCAAGATGAAATTTTCTCCTCTTAAAATCAAATGAATTTTATATAAAAAATATATGAAAACCCTAATGAAGATATAAATTCTTATAATGTGAGACAAAAAGGCAAGGTAGTTGAAATCATTTTTCAAGATTTGTAAATGTCAAAGGAAACATTTCACATTTCACTAGCTCAAACATAATCTTGCAAGGGACTCTACTAAAATCACTATGAAACACATCTCATTGATATCCAATTTTTTTTCTTGAATACCAAAAGATTAAGATCACCAAACCAAATTTATTTACAATAAAAATATATTAGAAAAGAACAATTAGATTAATCTATCACTAAACAAAATTCAATTACAAAAGATTATATCACAAGAGAACAATTAATTTGTTGAGCACAACTCAAGAAATGAAGAGGCCACACATTGAATATGTATCTACTATCTACTTGAAATTAATGTTATTATTACACAACAACGAAATATTTTAACATGTCAACAAAGAATTGATTAAGTCTAATAATATTCCGAGTTAGAATAGACATGTCACAAATACTTTAAACATGAGAAAAAATAGTGAAAGGTATACAAACAACTAAAAAATATTATTAAAATGGGTCAATTATTTTAATACACATAAGTGATAGGTGTAGACACTTAAATTTGACTACCACATTTCTTTCGAAACATATCACTTTCTATCATCTGACTTAATTATTCATTATTTAATTAATTTAATGGTTATTTCTCTTTCATCTTGATAATTTAATTATTTAATTATTCTAATTTTGAATTTTCCTTCATTTCCACTTTAATTGAATAATTTCAAATTATTTAATTAAATTATCTATTTCAATCACTTTTCCTTTATATTGATTAAATAATTAACATTATGTAATTAATTTACTAATTATTCCTCTTTCCTAAGTTTAATTAAATAATTCATTTCCCATTTCCCACTTCTCAAATTAAATATATATTTTTTAATTATTTAATTTATCCATTTATTCCTCTCAACATTATCCTCTACTAGAATAAATAACCTGATTATTTTATTTATTTCACCTCTGCACATGTAATTAGTAATTAATTCATTTAATTATTAATTATCCATGCATTTCCACCTCACCAGTTGATTGAGACTTACTTTTAGTCCACTCCTCAATCAATCCAATCAACTCCCACTCACTTCGAGTTCATTGATCAATCAATTTTGTTCACTAACCATCAATCACACTAATCGTCAATCAATTCTCTTAACTAACCCATATGATTAGTTAGCTACAATCAAGAGAAGTTAACTCCTCATTAATTTTGAGCCATTGGTCTACTCTCATTTGATCTTGACTATTGATCAACATCACCAAAAACCTATAAATTCAACCCTCCTATCATATATTCCTCCTCTCCCATCATTATGAAGAAACTATACACATATTACAATGCTTTGTGCTACAAAATCTGAGAGCAATTATCATTACACTTTTCTCCAAGGTGCAAAGAGGAGAACAATAAAGCTCAATAAAGAGGTCACACACATTTATAGTATCTATTTCATGTGATTTAATTTATGCTTTATTGGCGTGATCTTTCATTAGATTTGATTGTGAATTGTCTTGTTTGTTGTTTGTTATTCAAATTCACTATCATTTTCTTGGTCATACATTATGGCACATCCAATGGAACCACTTAAGTCCTTGAAATTTAATGCTTTTTGTGAGTTAAATTTAATTTTTGAAAGGCTATAGGTTGGTTTGACACATTTGTTAATAATTTGGCATAATTGTTCCATAATGACACATCTATTTAGGATTGTGGCATATTTGTTCAGGAGTTTGGTGTAATTGTACCTTAGTCTGGTGCATCGTTTGAGTGTAGCACATCTATTGTACATAATGATGCATTTATAATAGGGAACTTATTGACTTGTTTGGAGAGCATGATTTCATTTAATCTTTGTCAATTTGTTGCTTTTTATTTTTATTGTCATTTTCTACTTGATCTTTTACTGTGGTTTTTGTAGGTGTTTAACCCTAGAAAATGAATTCATCTTTATTATTAGGGTTAATCTCTGTTCTTTACAAAATTTTATTGTTTTATGCCTTTGTCACATAGTTTGGTGCATTTGTAACACAATTTGGCACATTTATCACATAAAATAACACATTTTCTTCAAAAGGTATAATTTTATTGTCTGGTTTTGTCTTATTCTACACATATGTTCCTTTCTATTTCACATTTGAATCAAGGTTTTGGCATAATTGTGTTCACTCAGAGATGCAATTGTTACTAACATTTTCTTGTGTAGTTGTAGCTCTAATGGATTGGAGACCAAACATTGAAACTACTAACATATTTATTGTAGGGTCTTATGTCTTTGCTTTTTATAGATTAAATCACACTTCAATCTAATTAAGATAAACAAATTGTTTGCAGTGTCTAGTAGAGTCTAGGGTACACATGCTCTCCCCTCTCGCTTAGTGCAAACTTGTGGATAAAAAATACCTAAGAATTCACATTTTTATTTGTTTACCCAAGGAAGTGATACCTGCATGTGCTCTCCCCTCATGTCTAGTGCGAACTTGGGGATCAAAAACATCATTTTCTTTCATTAAAGGTCCTAGGAAAAATGAATGCTTTAGGGTTTAGGGTTTAGGGTTTAGGGTAATATGATGGCTTAAGTGGATCTATGTAGCAAGGTCCTAGGACAAAATGGCATGGCTTAAGTGAATAAAATTTGGTGAAGTTTCCCAAGGCAACCAAATTTCATTAAGGTCCTAGGAAAAAAGGAATGCTTTAGGGTGTAGGGTTTAGAGTTTAGGGTTTAGGACCTTTAGGGTAATAGGATGGCTTAAATGGATCTATGAATTAAGGTCCTAAGATAAAATGATGGATTTAGGGTTTAGGGTAATAAGACGACTTAAGGGGATCTATGTACTAAGGTCCTAGGACAAAATGGCATGGCTTAAGGGAATAAAATTTGGTGAAGTTGCCCAAGTCAACCAAATTTCATTAAGGTCCTAGGAAAAAATGAATTATGTAGGGTTTAGGGTTTGGAGTAATAGGATGGCTTAAGGGGATCTACGTAGTAAGTTCCTGGGACAAAATTACATGGCTTAAGGGAATAAAATTTGGTGAAGTTGCCCAAGGCAACCAAATTTTGTTAAGGTCCTAGGACAAAATGAATCCTTTGGGGTTTAGGGTTTAGGGTTTAGAGTAATATGATGGCTTAAGGGGATCTATGTAGTAAGTTCCTAGGACAAAATGACACGACATAAGGGAATACAATTTGGTGAAGTTGCCCAAGGCAACCAAATTTCATTAAGGTCCTAAGATAAAATGAATGCTTTAGGGTTTAGGGTTTAGGGTTTAGGGTAATAGGATGGCTTAAGGGGGTCTATGTAGTAATGTCCTAGGACAAAATGACATGGCTTAAGTGAATAAAATTTGGTGAAGTTTCCTAAGGCAACCAAATTTCATCAAGGTCCTAGGAAAAAATTAATGCTTTAGGGTTGACAGTTTAGAGTTTAGGGCTTATGGTTTAGGGTAATAGGATGGCTTAAGGGGATCTATGAAGTAAGGTCCTAGGACAAAATTATGGATTTAGGGTTTAGGGTTTAGGGTAATAGGATGCTTAAGGGGATCTATGAAGTAAGATCCTAGGAAAAAAACATTTGATGGCTTAAGGGGATCTATGAAGTAAGGTACTACAAATAAATCGTAAATAATGAAGCACTATCTTTCTCAACTATATGTGTTTACTAAAAGTTAATATTTTAAAGGGTCTTCAAAAGACCTTGCAATGTTCTATAATTTTTTTATTGGTTGAGCTACTCATGGTATAACTACAATGTTAGTTACATTTTGAAACATAAAAGGCTTCCAAAATGAGTTCCTTCTAAATAATGGACTTGATAGAACCTAAAAATGTTGAAGGCCCTAGGCTATAGTTTAATCACTAAATATTGAATGTATATTATTGTTTTAAATTTGGTTGCCTTGGGGAACTTCACCAAATTTTGAGAACTTCTTTGATCCCCTTAAGAAATGTCATATTAGGACCCCTAAAGACATCGGTTTAGGGTTTAGGGTTTAGGGTAATAGGATGGCAAGTAATCTAGGGTTAATATTTTTGATTCATCACATATGCAAGAACATTAGTTTATGATTTTTTTTGAATTTTTGAATAGATTGACTATTTCCTTAGATTACTTCTATTCTATGATCGAGGAATTAAGCACACATATAAATTAGCCGACTTTTGACAATTTAGCATTGTCTTTATGGTTTGCCCTTGAATATATAGAAATCTGTATATTTAGAGAAAATCAAAATGTGTCTTGACAAGTTGTTGGAGCTAGATCTTAAAATTTGGTTATCAAATCCTTGATTAGTATTGGTAATTTCTATTCCTTCCCTAATCGTCTTCAAAGTCCATGAATAAAAGGAGTGGAAATATAACCTATGACCATAGTTGGATTGATTTTCTATCTAGATTGAAAGGAAATCATCCATAGTAAATTTGAGGATTGTTTTAAAGCATTCAAGCGTAGTGAAAAATGATTCATTGATCCTAAACTAGCTACATTATTCTTGGGAACAAGGTCAACAAAACCATTAACAGGTGAGTCAATGTAGAGTTATTTTAAGAGTATTTTCCCATATAATTATTAAGTAATGATCTTTATATTGTGGACCAAGTTTTATAATGCTCTAGCTAGATACCTTGCAAACATGGGTTTGAGCCTAGGCTTCACACATATGTTTACTCACTGAAGATCCATAATATCACATGTTGTAAGATAGTATCATGTTGTAAGATAGTATGAATCATAATAGATGCATAAGGCCCATATTATTAACTCAATTAAGGTACCAAATACAATTACCGTTTAATTGGCCATTAGAAAATAATATAAAACACCAAAGTATATGTTAAATATTTTCATTGTAAGGTAAAAACAATAATTTAACATCTCAATAGAACATAATGAAGCATCATAAATTATGCATATACAAATTTACATCTATTAATTTATCATGTGGTAATAAATACATAAACTAATTGAGCACAATCTATAATAGAAACACATAATTTATATCTATTCTAATGATCCACTAGTCCCACAAGTAAGGTTTAATATATTGCTTTCTAATATAATTATATCTATGTTC
The DNA here is from genome assembly GCA_007258455.2 of Sequoia sempervirens. Classification (NCBI taxonomy): domain Eukaryota; kingdom Viridiplantae; phylum Streptophyta; class Pinopsida; order Cupressales; family Cupressaceae; genus Sequoia; species Sequoia sempervirens. The sequence goes on from VDFB02000020.1 coordinate 33,094,796, forward strand.
ATAACATTTAATTGATTGTGTCTCAACATGTCTCTAACTTATTGAATACACATTTAAATATATAATATTTATCAAATCCTATTTGATTGTCAATATCAAGGACCCTAATTTACTATGTATCAACCTAAATCTATGGAATAATTTCATCCATTGGCATGCCTACATACTTGACTCCATACAATGCAAATGAAATTTAAAACATAAACCAATGCAAATGAATTTTTTCCATTTTCAAATATTCAAGCATGAAATCAGGGTTTTCAAATTTGCAAAAAAAATTGTTTTCAATTTCAATTTAGGGTTTTCAAATGCAATTTTTTTGTTTAAATTCAATTTAGGGTTTCAATAAGTAATTAGGGTTTTCAATGATTTTTTTTGTTTTATTTCAATTTAGGGTTTGAACAAATGGAAATTTTTTGTTTGATTTCAATAAATAGGGTTTCAAAAGCAATCAAGGTTTCCAAATGGATTTTTTTTGTTTCATTTCATTTTAGGGTTTTCAAATGTAATTTATTTTTGTTTCATTTCAATTTAGGGTTTTCGAATGCAATTTTTTTTGTTTGATTGAACAAATTAGGGTTTCAATACGTAAATGTTTTTTTTTATTACGATTTAAGGTTCATTCTTTCATTTCTTTTCAATATCTTAGGGTTCCATTTCATGTTTTCTTTTAATTCCTACAAATCAACATTTCTTCGATTACAAGTAAATAAAAATGCCAAAAAATCCATAAAAAATGAAAAAATACATACTAAATCTAGCTTTATATTAATCTTTTTTTAAAAAAAAGCAAAAAAATGGGGTCGAGACATACCTAGAGGTCATTGTTGCTTTTCTTTGATTAGGATCCCATCCGCTGTTGTAGTTGAAAATGAATATGTTTCGTTTATTTTAAAAAATAAATACCACTATAAAATGGGATCTCGTTTCCCAATGACCGGTCGAGACCCATTACTAAACAGGATCTCATTTTTAAAAAAATGGGATCCCGTTTAGGATTTAGGCTCGGGACCACGATCCTAAATGGGATCCTATTTTATTGAAGCCGATTTTAGATTTTTTCCTAAGGCAAAAACTTCCACGTTTTGTGGACTCATCTTTGTGCTTTTACCCATGTGTAGTTTATTATTAAGAGATAGGTTGTTCCTGGGATTAATGATTACCCAACAAAGGGAATTACGTAAACATAGTACATGAACGGTCATTAAGAAAATCAAGCTAGGATAGTGGGTGAATGGATGACTTTTTATATAAAACTTTGGCGAAAGTAGTGTAAGTAGCCACTATTTACATTGTCAGTTTATTGTGTCAAGTATATACAATTTCTAGTCTGGTATTTTCATACTCGTAGTCGTAGCTACCGTATGATTAGGTTCTAGAATTGTATGGCACAACACTAAGCTCAGTAAGGCTATTTGTTATGGGTTTTTACCAACCAATCTCTTTGTCGAAGGGTAGGCCCATATTTCCATATGTGGCAGATGTGCGAGGGACCGCATTTGAGTTCGTGGTTGGCGGAAAAGCACTTGAGTGATGCTTCTCCTTATCAGTTGGTGGCCGAGATTTTTAGGGGATTTCATGGACCATTTGTTACTACATGCTAATGAAGCTCAAAGGAGCTATGTATGTTCTCTTATATCCATTTCTATGGAAGTTGTAATGAAAGAGATGTTATCTTGAGATTTTATATATTTCATTGTTTTGGAAAGATTGTAATATTCAATTTTATATGCAAATGGAAAATTTGGAATATATGTTATTTTAGATGTGCATTTAGTCTTTGAATTACAATAATTCTTTTGATTGCTATGTGATGGCAGTGCAACTTATTCACCTGTGGTTAAAACATTGGTATTTCTTTTGAGTAGTTTACGGGGTTGTTACATTGATGAAGGATTCCTCTAAATCCCATCCAACTAGTAATGGATCCGGTTGGAAAATTTAAATACTAGTTGTAGGCCATGTCCCCTAGTGAATAAGGGAACAACCTACAAGCCACATCTTGGTGTTGTATTTGGGCTCTTACACATGCATATTTGAATGCTTAGATATGTTCTTCTATGCTCCGAGATTATCCATGAGCGTATCTTGGGAAGAATCTCTTTGGTTTTTTAGGCATATCATGGATACCTCCTAGGATGGTTCCCAAAGGTGATGGATTTCCTGCAAAGAATGTCATCGATGGAGGCGGATTGGGTTGAAACGGTGGTGGAGTTGCAACTCTATTTCTATAATTTTTCCTAGGCTTGGTAGGAAATTTGAGTTTGAAGAAAGGTCCCTTTTGAGGAGTAGATCTAAGAACTCGTTCAAACCTATCAGGTGATAATTAACCAATTGATATGCTCTATTTTGTTTTCTAATGGGCCCTCCTTCTAGCGCTAGTTCTAGTGATGGAAAAATTGACATAGCAACACAAGAAAGATTGTATTTAACCTCACCTCTTTTGAAAATGATAACCGATCATGAGATCGATCACCTTCCAAGGTCCTAGGAGTTAGGTCACAACTATGTTGGTTAACTAAGTGTTCTACATGGCATAAATGTTCAAGGGGCTTGCTAGTTTTTATGATTTTTAAACTAGGGTATTTCAAATCAAGACTTAATCTAAAAGTGGATTTTAATAAAAGTCAAAAGATCATTTATGGCATGCAAAAAAGAAGAAAAAATATTTACTGAATTTACTAGACATGCAATCCTTCAAAGGAATATTTTAAAAGTAAACTGGTAAATGAACTAACTTGTAACATTCACACAATTAGATTCATTCACAATGCAAAATTAATCAACATATTTCATTTCCTTTAACAAAATTTAAACTCATCGAACAATAGATTTTGTTTATCCTAATGAAGAACAACAAATCAAATAGTAAACAAAAAATTGCCATTCAAAGTGAAACTTAGAGATAGTTTAAGTATGGTTGCTTCTATTGTATTGAAATAAATAAACAACATTTACACTTCAAAAAATTTCACTATTGTATAGAAACCATGTCTTTGAACTCACTTTCTAAAACTAAATATGCAAAAAAATAAACTATGTAGAAAATTGGAAATTGTATATAACCTATGGATTGCAAATCATACTTCAATTCGTCGACCTTTACAATAGGAATTTTTTACAATATATAGATTACTACAATATAATTTCCCTCCAAAAATGAATGTTCATGCAACTCAAAATCTAGGCACCCAACATGCAGATCCACAATAATAAGCATCACTGGGCTAGACTGTAGATAACTCCTCGTTGTAACTACTCATTTAGGAAAGTGGTGCCCAATTTCCCATGCAAACTACTATCCAACTTTAGATGAACTATTTTTCTCTCCTATTTTATAGGAACATCTCTAAAGTGGTATCTTTGACGTTTGACTCGGTCAAAAACAACAAATTCTCCTTTTTCAAATTTCAAACTTTAACCTGTCTTTTGCAGTTTATATTCTTCAAAATTAGCTAACACTTGTGTTAGCACTTCAGTATTTGGCCCATCTTCCTAATCTTATCTTGAATTTTGTCTTCTCAAAATTGGCAACTAATGTTGCAACAATATCCTTGAGTTGATGAATTCTGTTTTTCACCCATTTTGCATGAAATTTTATATTCATCAACTTATCCAAAATAGTATCCTCATCACCATTTTTAGAGTTCATCTCCTCTTCTAGTTTTTTCTTCCAAGAATCTTTAACTACATGCAAAGTGTCCAATCTTTGTGTGCTTGGCAATAGAAGAATCAGGGTAATGATAACTTAGTAGTGAAACTTTCAAACAATGTAGAGTCCTCATATAAGTCCTTTTGTAGCTTAAGCAATATTATTCTATGCTCAATTATCAATTCTATCTGGAATAATATTACCTTTTAATACACTTATCTACAAAATAGGTGTCCTCATCACCCAAAATTCTAAACTGGCTCAACTCTTATGTACTCATCTTATTCAACTCCTTTAGATTCTTTAGGTACACTATGTATTTTCTTCATCCTCATATTATCTGTATATCGCTTCAATTGCCTTTCCAAAGAGCAAGTTTCCTCATACTTTTTGTAACTTGAAACTAAAATTTTGTCTATTTTGGTTTGGAGCTTCTCAATCCACCTATCAAAAATGTGAGCCTTCTTCAATTCATTGAGGTCATCAACCTCCTTTATCCTCATTAAAATTGAAACCTCAGATGAAAATGACTACTCAAAAGTTGGAGAGGTAAGGTCTCTCAGGAATCTCTTCATTTGTTCTATCTGATATTTTAGCTCATCCTTCATTTATTTGTCCTTCATCATTCTTTCCTTTGTAGAATTAACCACCAAGTCAAGAGATTAAATCTGTTCACGTCAGGTTTGTTTACCCAAATTGATAGTTGACAATTGATAATCAGTTGCTTGAATTTCCTTATCATCTTTATCTACTATTGGTGTAACAATATTTTCAATCTAATCTCCAACCTCATTCATCCTGGTAGAGTAGAGGGTTCTTGATTTCTTCTTTGGTTTAGTTTTCTCCACCTCTACCACCATATCTTGCTAGCTTAGGGGTTGCACAACTACATGTCGTCGCTTCCCCAGATTCAATTTCAACCAAGTTGGAGCTCTAGTGGATGAAGATACTTACTATTCAGTCCTTGGAGTCTCCTTTGGTTGGTCCTTTGCTGACTTTTCTATTTCAGTTCTCTCTAGAGAAGACCTGCCTTTTCCTGCTCTATCCTTTCTTGTTCAACTTTATCTTTCTTAATCTTCTCCTGCTTGGCTTTTCTTGTTTAGCCTTTGCCTACTGATCTTGTCTTTCTATAATTTCAATAATCTCCCTCTGCTCCTCCTTAGTGAGGACATGTTTTTTATCTTCTTCCTTATGTTCATGTTCCTCAAACACTAATTCTTCAGCTAGCCTTTGTTCCTCATAATGCTTACCCTTGGGAAACTTTGGTGATTCATCCACCTCATAATCTTTCTCTTCTTATTCTGGAGGAACATCCTCTAAATCAGTAACAGGGGGAGATTCAGTTATATTTATTTTTGAGGTCTCCTATGTGAGGAGCACTTGGGAGATAGGCATGACACCAAACCCAAAAACCACCCCTGTGTATGCAACCATGCATGTAGTTGAGGCATTTTGAAATGCCTCTTGTACCTTTTCTATTGTTGGCTCACCTTCTTCAGTTGTTTGAGGTGATGTCTTCTTCTTCAGCCTTTTGTATTCTTTGGTGGATGTCCCTAAAGAAGTTTTGGTGTCTGTTACCTTTCATTTTCTAGAAGTAGACCCTTTTCCCTTATAGTTCTTGATTTAGTGATCTATCCATGAGATGCTCCTTTCCACCACCCCTGCAGATATACAATCAATGGAGCAATCTTTCTTCTCAATCTAGTTGATAAGTTCCAGTGTTCTGGTACCAATTCTCTGAATATCATATAATGGATCAAATGTAGGACCATCATCAAACAATCCTTTTGGAATTTCCTCCTTAATAATTTGGAAGTCTCTTGAATCTGAGGAATTGTTAATCTGCCATAAAACCTCTTTCGTACTTTGAAGTCATCCTACAAATCAGCCCAAAAGTCCTCAATATTCAGATCATGGCGTGGGAAGAGAGATGTATAAAAATTGTTCATCTTTCCTTTGGGATCAAATTATCCCTTCTAGTATATTGTTTCGGGTTTGAAGCCTCTAACTCCTCAGTAGTTGGCTTACAAGCTACAACAAATTGACATGAATAGAAACTTAATTGAATGGGGAATTTCAAAACCCCTACTTTGTGCTTGCCTAAAAACTTCAAATTAACCTCCATCATCTGTGTGGAGAACTCAATTAAAATCAGCTTGTCACTACAATGCTTGGGCAATAAGAAGGGTGCCTTATCATACTCAAAGAGTCTAATGTAGGTAGATTTGGGGAATCAGATGAACCACTGCTCCCACTCACCAACTAGAGCCATAACTTCCTTTGCTAATCTAAATCTTGCATCCCTTGTGAGTTGGTTGATGATTGAGTACAAGAAAGCATTGTTTACCCCTTTGAAATGGCTTTCACCTACTTTGTGCTCCAATTGAGTGTAATAATCCCATATATTATTCATTTCTAGCCCTTCCCTTCTAACTCCTGTGATGCTCAATCTAGGGAAATTGTGTTAGAACACAATGCTATTAGGGGTCATACCCTTATAACATTTATATATTGTTCTAATATAAGGTTATAAAACTTTATATATTATATGCTTATAAAGCATATTCTATTTGAAATAATTATAGTCTAAATAATTAGATTATTGATTATTTATAAATGGGGGTTGTTGAATAGGTGTGACTAATACCCTTTCAAGTATTATGTCATCCTTCCTCCTATATTTAAGGAGGTTCTCTCTCATTTGAGAGATGTGGAATTTGGAGATTATATAGTGAATTATATCACTATGCACATGAGGTATTATTGGCCATGTGGAAGTATGGAGGAGTGTTCCCCAGGTTCGGTCTATATGTTATAATAGACCATTATTGTCAGTATTTTAATAAAATGATGCTTTATGGGGTTTTTTATCCGAAAGAATTTTCCCCATGTATATCTTGTGTAATGTGTAAAATCTATGCTTGTATGATTCTTATTTTATTTATGTTATATCTTCTTTATAATGATTAGGTTCCTAAGATCCTAAATTCTAACATGGTATCAGAGCAGGTTAAGCTATACTAATCATTTTTACAGGTTATACTAGAAGACATAAAAATTATAAAGTGGGATTACAAGGTAAAATTTAAACATCACCATATTTATAAATCTTATGAATACTATCCAAACTTTTATTATTTAGGATGTATTTGAGCATTTTCTTCGTAATAGCCAATTTTGTTAGTCTTCTTAATCTAACACATTATTTCCTTTGAATTACTATTCAAAAACTAATTTGAAAAATTATTGTATTTTTTATTTCTCAAAAGTAATATACACATGTTCCTTTATATCTCATAGGAAAACATAAAACTAAAATTTATTGGCCCTTAAAAAAAACATAAATTACAATATACAATCAACTTTATAAATATATCTTGCCAAAACATCTATATACGAAATTCATCTCTAATAAAATTGTTAAATCTAGACCATTTGATGAATCCATTTTATCAAAGATATCAAGTTTCCACAATCCATATTGATAATTGCTGAACGATTTTTTTGATTCGATTGTGTGATAATTTTTTGCATCAACGTTTTGGGTCACACTCCGTGATCCATCATCAGGGTGAGAAAAAAATACAAGGATAAGAATGATGGATCATAGAGTATGATCCGAAATGTTGATGCAAAAAATTATCACACAATCGAATTCAGAAATCGTTCAGCAATTACAAATCCATTATATATATGACTAAATCTCCAAAACCATTAGATATGTCGAACTATTCATAAAAGTGAAAGTGGTTATGTCAAACTCTTCATTAAAATCGAAGGGCTTACTTTTCAATCAGTTGAAGAAAAATGCAATACGTCACGACCCTTGATATAAGGACATGGCATTAAGTCTTTAACAATTAATATCACCTATAGCAACTCGGCGTCTATTGATAAGGACATGACGACAAATAGGCCAGCCTTAAGAAAATCGGACACCCACTTAGGTAAGCATGTAAAAAGAACAAATCCAACCATTTCACTTCATGCTCAGTATGGTAGTCGAGCAAATGATCTTCCTCATTCGGCCATCAATTAGCTTCCTAGTATGAGAAGCGAGAGAAAACCTTTTCAATCTAGTCAGTTCCATAATCAATCAATCAATATCTATGGGTTTAGTCGATTCCAAGAGAGGTACGTAATTCAGGAATTTCAATTACACTTGTCCTTTCTTACATTGATTCGTCTCTTTCTAGACACCTATCCACAGTCGTCTAAGTATCTTTTGTCGACATGAGAGTTCATCTGATATAACATCTCTATTCTGCCAGCAATTCATCGTTAACAATTCACCGCGGGAAAATTCACCACCATGACAAATTCACCTCATGGAAAATTCACCACCAAACATGATGGTGAATTCTCCATGAGGTGAATTTGTCATGGTGATGAATTTTCCCGCGGTGAATTGTTGACAGTGAATTTTCCGTCAGTGAATTGCTGACGGTGAATTTTCATGCCCGATATTACAGTCTCATGATAACTAATCATAGTATTCTCAAGTCTCGACGGCCATGGGATCACAAACATCTCTGTGCTCTATATTAAAACATACATTAAAACATCTCTGTATTCTTTAATAGGTATGGCTTCCTTCATTTCTCTATGTCTGCATATTGTTTAATTGTTGATCCATCACATCTCTAATTTGACCCTTGATCTATTTTAGATTTGCACATATTGACGAGTATTTCTAGTTCCTTGACATAACAGTTTTCATGAGAAATATCTTTTTGCAGCCTGACAAAATATGAGTTTCCTTGTTTTATTTGAAATCATTGGTACACTTAAATAAATACCAGATCTGCAGTGATCTAAGAGATGTTCTCCTGCCTTGATAAAATGCTTAAATATTAGTGATTATGTCGTGAAGTTGAATACTCCATCAAGGCTATCATTAGAATCAAAATACACATACCTTAAAAAACTTAGCAAGTTTATCTACAATTAAAGATCTAAAAAATCATAATCTACGCCTAAATGGACATTAATCTCTGTGCATTCCACACATACCATGAGATGGATGGAGGTGTAAACAATAAATGTGATGAAAACATGATTCAGGTCATTTGTAACATAGTTCTAAAATATATATTATTTGAACTTCATTCATCTCACGCGACTGACAGGTTCAAAGTTCCTGAAACTCCTGAGAAGCAACTCTAACTTTATATGTATCTCTGTGTGTAAAGTTTAACCGCTCAAGAGAGAGAGATTTTATGGTGTTACAATGTTATCAATCTTGAAAACCAAAGATCATCAACCCTTCATTTGGCATTATTAAGATATCATTTTGTGTCTTATCTTCCAAACATCCTCACCATTTGGACCCTCTTATCTGTTTGGGTAGGGATACATTTAAGACTCTTGCCAGATCATAGTTGAGAGAACAAAAATAAGTGCATACCCACATGTCCTGTCATTGTAAACCTTCAAATGTGTACTTGTAGTGTCTTTATGATTAAGATAATCAAAATCTATTTCAATATGTTCATTGGAAATGATTGACTTTATGATCAATGACATTTGCTTTGACCATCTTGAAATTTTAAAGTGTTTTCATTATTTATTCATCATTCTCTATACTCTCAACTTGTTAAGTAATGTTATTTGGGAGTTTCTTTAATGTTGTTTGAATTTTATGGATCTTTATCAAGGATATCATGTCAGCCTCTCAAGTTTGTATCCTTCTTGAGATATCTTATGGAATTTGCAATTCTAAATAATATATGCGTGAAAGGAATAATAAAATCTCAATTGTTATGAAGCATTCAAAGAAATTTTATCTATGTTAAGATACAATCCAAACATAAAAATTTAAAATGTGAGTAATTAATCTTATTTAAACTTACCTTTTTGACAATGTTGTCACTAAAACCAAACTCATGAATAAGGTTGACCATCCCTTTCCTAGAAAGAGAGAAACTATTATTCCTATAAGGATGTTAGAGACTCACCTTATGTATCTTATAAGATAATAGTTGCCCAAAATTTATGGTCCTCCTCTCTTAAAAGGCAATTTCTCTCAAAAATAGAAAATGTGGAAAATGATTATGAAAGTCAATTTTGTAGCCAATATTTATCACATTTTAAAATGTGGATGAATTGTAAAATTACTATTATCCATTTCACCATTAAAATTATCCTTAAGGAGAGTGATACACTAATATGTTTCCAAATACAAGATTATCACATAAATCGACTCTTGAAGTTTACTTGTTATTTCTTTTAAGCATAAGATCTATAACATACTTTTCATATTATTCAAGTACCCTTTCCATGTCTCGCTTAAATATCAATTATATACATAGTAAAAAACTAGTTGTCAAATGACCCAAGGAGGTAATTCATTTGGTTCATGAATCTCCTCACCACTTAAAATAATTCGTTTAGTTGTAAAGTGATTTATTTACAAATATTTGATACATTTTGTATTAGTATGATCTTCATGTATCCTCTAAATTTCTTAAAATAAACCTATTTGTAATGGGTGGCTATCACCCTAATACACTATCTAGGGAGCATGCCTAGAAAGGATAGCTCACCCGTTACTTAAATTTTTTATGGATCATTATAGCAAGATTATTTATTTTATTTTATTTTGTAAAAGAAACATAAAAATTATTCATACTTATATTCATGAAAATATCTTATGATCTCCTTGATGATAATCATTAGATTATTTTTGTAACACCCCTCCGTTTTGGATATTTGGATCGACAGTGTTTTCTTGGTAATGCTTTGTTATGTTTATGATGTGACTGTGGAACTTGGTGATCATTTGATCGTGAACTGATTAGTGATGCATATTTTATATTATAATTTGATGATTGTGTCTGAATATGCTTTGACTTTAGAACTTGGTTGCTTTTGATTGCAATTGTTAAATGATGTGAAAGTTATATTTTGATGTAATGTTTTTTTATTCTGATGTTATCTTTATGGCGTGTTTTGGATTAACTTAGAAGATATTTGATTTAATGATGTTTATGCTATTGATCATATCATTGATGTTAGATACGTCAGTTAGTGATACTGTATTGGTGAAGGGGACGGGATTGTATCACTCGCTTGCGAGCGCCCTACAATTCTGAGATTTCCTCTTCACAGTGTGTTTGATCATATTATATATATATATTGCACGTTCGACATGCTCTTTGTTGCAGGTTGACAGGTACATGACATCGACTCCACCTGGTTTCACAGGTCTGAGCGTGTCCATTTACCAACGGTAATCAATTGGGAGATAGTAGCTAGGTTTTCCGTCCCAAGTCTGTCGTCCTGTTGTATGTTATTGTGTCATGACTGAAGTTTTGTCCTTGTCGTTGTGTAGTTAATTGTTGAGTTTTTTTATTTAATTTATAGTTAGTGTGTAATTAATTAATCTTATGTTATAAGATAATTAATTAAAGTTGTTTTGTTGTTTTGATTTAATTGTGAGTTAGTAAATGGTTAAATTTAAATATATTGTAAATTAAAAAGTATTTAGTTAATTAAAGTGCAAGAAATTAAATTAAATTAATATTGTTGAGAATAATTAGATATTATCTTTTTATTAATATTAGATTAGAAAATCATGTGAGGATAATATCTTGATTTAATAAAATTATTTTAATTAAAATTGTAGATAAGTTGTGCTTTTAAAAGCTGGAAAAATGACCAATAAGAAAGGAGGATTTTTGAGAAAAGAAAGCAGAAGAGCTTTATTGAATCTTTATTTTGATTTATTATTTTTATGAGGAGAGGATTCACACACAAAAGTTTTGCTCTGTTGTTTTGGATCTGGAAAAAAGAAAAATAAAAGAAAGATAGTTTTTGGTTTGGTGTTTTTAGGGTAAAATTATTGTGGTTTTGAAAGAAAAGATAGATTCAGAAGAACGTTGAAGGCCGAAGATCGAGAAAAGAGCTGAAGGCAGGAAGTCGAGAAGAGGATTCAGAAAGGATTCTTCATCAGACGAAGGACTCCAGGTTTTCTCCTTTTAAGTTGTTAATATTTTGATTATTCTGTAAACAAATCTAGTTGCTAGGTTTTTGAAGCTTGATTGATTGAAGTATGTGATTTGAAAACTTATTGTATTTATACTTTCGAATCTTCTGTAGAAAACTTTAGTAAAACCCCTTCAAAATTCTTCAATATATTTTAATAGAGAAATTTATTGTTTGAAAAGAAAATCACTCTTCTTTTATGGATTAAAATTTTATACCAGAATTTTATATAGAGATTGATAGAAAATAAATTTATTTATATTATCTGATTTGTATATATATATATATATATATATTTTATGTTCTTTTAGAATAAAAATAATTTAAATAAATAAAAATAAATAAATAATACATATTCATTAATCTTCATTATTTTGGTTCTAATATATTATTTTCTTGAATTAATTTAATGCATATAATTCAAATTTCGAAAAATCATAGAATAAAATTGTTGCCTCGAAATTCGTATTTATTGAAAACGAAATTGAAAAGAAAATAAAATTTAAATTAAACTAAATAAAATAATAAATATAAACTTTAAATTATATAAAATAAAATAAAATTTTAAATTTTTAACAGGGGGTGGGAGGTTGGCCGAAGCCGTACCCCCACGGCCCTGTGGTCAGCTGTACGCAGCCACCGTGGGCTGTGCACAGTAGCCAAGGCTGTGCACGACACCCAAGGCTGCTGGTCGCAGCCTTTGGGGGCTGTACTATGGGGCTGCGTGCCTTTAATTTGTTTTATTTTATTTTTTATTTTATATTAATATATATGGTAATATATATATATATTATATTATTTAATATATATTTATTATATATTATTTTTTATATATATATATTTATTGAGTTTTAAATTATTATTTTTTATATATTATTCGAATATGACTTAGTTCGAATTTGTTTTTAAAAAAATAGTTTTATAATTTAATTTTTTATTTATTTAATTCGAATATGGTTGATTATATAATTTTATATAATTAATTAATATATTTAATAATTTTCTAAATGATATTTAATGAATTTTGTAATATATTCTTGGTAAAATGATTTTTATAAAAATGTTTTATTCTTAATATATTTTTTTAATAATTTAAAATATATGTCTGTGTGTGTGGAATTAAGCTTATTTTCATAATGGATTTTATAAGTATAAATTTTTATAGTTGATTTTAATTGATTAATTATTCTATGATTGAAATATGGATTAAGTAATTTAATTTAAATGTTTAATTATTAAAATATTTTGATTTTGAATATAATTGTGAAACGTAGAGATAACGAATGATTTATTCCAATTAGATGACTTTATTTATTAAAAGTTCGATTTATTTATAATTTGATTTGATTATTACAGATAATTGAGACAAATGAAATTTAAGGGATAGATTTAAATAGAGACTATCTTAAGATGATTTTGTTACGTAGTAGAAGCAAAAGTGGATTTTGCATTTGTAGGATTTATTTAGAACGTTGAATTTCTATAGTTCAAATGATTTATTTTAAAATAGTAGATTTTAAATGATCAAGTGTTTTCATTTTCTAAGGTTGATTTTTATTAATATATGTAATTGGAAAAATGAAATATATTATTGTTTTAAACTCCTTAAAGTTGTCAACATGCCTTGATTCACTATTGAGTTTGTGCAAATAATGTTAGTTATTTACTAAATTTCTTGTGTGATGTAATTGTTTGACTGGGTTTAGGAAACCCTAACATTAGATATTGAGTTGTCTGGAATGCTTTTCTATCATGTTTCCTTCATTCTCCATGTCGGGAAAATGGGGTTAAGGGTCTATGTAAGTCTTCCAGAGAAGTTCTCTAGAGTGGGATGTTTTGTGTAGAGGTTCAATTTGTGAATTGCCTTGGGAATGGTGTAGTGTTGTACTATTATGTTGTACCCAGCTTCCACGAACGGGGATTTGTGCCTCCTGGGAAATAGGAGAGGGTAATGAGATTTGTTCCTCCTTTGGAAGGAGTGTGTTTTTCGTATTTAGTTTCCTCCAGTGTTCGGAGTGAGTTTCCTTGTTTTGTTTCCTCCTTGGATTGGAGAGGTTATGTTGTCTAGTTATCTATTGTGGTATTGTACCTTGTGTGTTGTCGATAAAAGAGTGGCTCTTTGTGGGGGTCTGACACACAAAGGGGCGCCAGGGTAACTCACCTAGAGTTTAACTAAGTGATAATATAAAAGAATTAATGGGGATCTTTCACACTAATAAAGATAAAGATTGTCTCTCTCGTGAAGCAAGTGAATGATAAGGCTCGAGATGAGATGGGACGCATAGTTTTGTGTGAGGGTCCGGCGGCCAGTAGAGGCAAGCCAGGGTAACCCAGGATGGGGGTCCGGTAGCCTAGGAAGGTTGAGCCAGGGTAACTCATGGCAATTTATGCATGACACTCTTCCTATTTCAACAGTCAGTCAGTTATTGTGCGATGTACATGATCATTATTCTCTGGAAGCATTGTAACCTCGTGTTAAGTGATATTGTGATTGTAGTTGTTAAGTGACTTTGTGATTGTAGTTGTTAAGTGATATTGTGTTTGTTGTTGTTTCTGTTCAGTTATGTTTTAGCTTGTGTCTAGTGGTAGATGGCCTTGTGTAGGAATTCCTTATTACTATCTCCTAGCACGGAGGGAGTGGGACCTTTTGGATTCCACATGGTCAGGTGGCGTGCTTCTTAATCCGTTGGTTCTTCTTCTTGTTCGTGTGGTCGAGATTTCCAGATGGAGAGCTCGCGGGAATCAGTTTCTTCTCATGCCTTGTTCTCTTAGTACTTATTGTATTTTATTACCCCTCATTTGTTATCGAGGCGGAATTTGTAATATGATATCATATTTGTTGGATTTACCTCATTCGGGAAATGAGTATTGTAAACATGTTGTAAGCTATATTGTTTGGAATCTTGTGGCACTTCATATTCTTGGATGTAAATTTATTATGAATGGAGTGCATGTGAACTTTAATTGTTAAGTAATTATATGATATGGTGTTAATTCATGTTCCATGTTTGGTTTAAGTAACACGGTCTCGTAGCCTTAGGGAAATGGTTGGCAATGGTTAAGTGAACTTATATGTTAATTGTTCTTATTTAAAAAAAAAAATAGTTCGTTTGTTTAGTAAATTGCACTTTCCCTAGGGTTGCGTGGCGGGGCGTTAAAATTTTCTAGATTTATGCTCATTGGCAATTGACAATTGCATATTAAAAAATATTTTTTTAACCAAGAATCAAAGTTATTTTATTATTGTGTTACTAACTATGTTGGTGATCCCATTTATGGGAAATCTACCATAGATTATGTCTTCAAAATAAATGGTGCAAGTGCTCTTACATGGATGGTGTAATTTTTAAAAAAGAAAACTATCTTCTATGGTTTCTCAATCAAAATCCAAAATAAAAAAGTAGCTCCTAAAAAATCAATGCGGCTTTTGAAGATTTATGGAGAGCTTCAAATGGATACTTGTAAAAGAACCACTTTACTATATGATAACTGAAGTTATTTTACTCTTACCAAAGAATCTCATTTCCAAAGAGAGAAAAGAACATTGAAAATCATGGGCACCTCACTCAAGAGAAAATATTCCATTTTAAAATTTCTCTCTAGTTTTATTCAAGAGGAAGTATTCCATCATAAAGTTCTACTCAAGTGAAAGTATTTTATCATACAAAGTTATCTCTAGTTCTATTAAAGAAAAAAGTATTTTATCATAAAAATTATCTCTAGTTCTATTCAAGCAAATGAATGTTATGAGAAAAAAAGAAAAATATTGAAATATTAGCCATCACTTATAAAAAAAACCTTTGTGCAGTGATTGGCCTTAAGTGATTCCATTGAGGGGGAGTGTGCATAAAACCACCTCATGGATAAATCCTAGATGTAAGACCTAATAGGCACAATATAAGACCTATAGGCATTATATGCTCCAAATTCAAATAAAATGCTTGGCCTGTAGTGATGCCCTCGGTGATGCCATTGAGGGGGAGTGTGCATGTTAATGCCACCACCTAATGGCTAATATACGTATAAGTCTGGATAAAATATATAAGTCCTATGGGAATATATTAAAAGTTCTCTCTGTAAATCTTCCACTTATAAAAGCATTGTATTAAGTCCTATGGGAACTATGTAATGAACCTAGGGTGAGGCTGATTTGAGGAGACTCGGGCTCCAATAAAAATATTTATAAGACCTCATATATAGCATCATTTTTAAAACAAGTTTGGATTATAAATTATGAAAATATGACTCATGTAGTCTGGAATACATGACTTTCATTTTGGCATATATTTGTGTCCCTATTTATCACTGCCAAAGAAGACCTACGTTACTCGGGCACTTCATTCTTTCTTTTATGGAAATTGACATGTGATGCCCCTTATTAACATTAAGGGGGAGTGTTAGAACATAATTTTATTAGGGGTCACACCCTTATAACATTTATATATTGTTCTAATATAAGGAACTATAAAACCTTATATATTATATGCTTATTAAGCATATATCCCATTTGGGACAATTATAGTCTAAATATTTAGATTAGTGATTATTTATGAATGAAGGTTGTTGAATAGGTGTGAATAATACCCTTTAAAGTATTATGTCATCCTTCCTCCTATATTTAAGGAGGTTCTCTCTCATTCGAGAGATCTGTGAAATTTGGAGATTATATTGTGAACTATATCACTATGCACATGAGGTATTATTGGCCATGTGGAAGCATGGAGATGTATTCCCCAGGTTTAGTCTATGTTATAATAGACCATTACATTGCAAGTGTTTTAATATAATGATGCTTTATGGGGTTTTTTATCCGAAATGGTTTTCCCCATGTAATATATCTTGTGTAATGTGTAAAATCTATGTTTGTATTATTATCATTTATTTTATACATTGTTTATAATGATTAGTATCCTAAGATCCCAAATTCTAACATTCCTAAAGCTAACTTCAATGATTGGAATCCTAGAAAAAATCACACTTTCTCTAGTTTTCAAAATCCATATTGACCAACCCATAAAATAAGCCAAAAACCATGCTATAACTCCATAATTGCAAACACTTGAGCACAACACTATAGTTGATTTAAAATCCATGATTAGGATGCACTCCTACCCATAATGGGAATCCTAGATTGAACAACATCCATTAGAAGGATAAGAGTAATTGGGATAAGTAATGGTGAGTAACACAAATCAAAGCAAGCAGCTAGGAGAGCTACTTCGTATCAATGGTGGATAGTTGGGTGAAAAATAGTCTCACTTTGTTTGGTGCCAAAAACCACTTCATTTTTTTATCATAATTGGGATCCTTATAAATGTCAAGATTTAGATGGATTAGAAAAACCTCATCAACACCCATCCCTAGTTATCGAACCACTTGGATGTGTCATCGAACACACCATATGGCCCCTATTACATCTCATCAATTTTTTTTAAAAGTTTGGTAAGAGATGACACAATTTCTACAACCCCCTCAACCCATCAACACCCCTTTTGATAATTTTCTTATTTTAAAATATGAGAAGTTAAAGAAACACCTTCAATCCCAAACAAGGTTATGAAAACCTTGTTGGGAGCTAACACAATTTTTAGAGCTCCCTTTGTGTGTCAAATATAAATCAAGTAAAATTCCACCCTCCTCAAAGATAACCTAGTCAAACCTCTTCCAAAACATAATATATATATTTTTAACCATTCCCTAATTTCCCCCAATGCACATCCCTTTACCTTTTTAGGAAAACAAGGTGGTAAATGAACCAATGTTAGCAAGCCTAGTTGGTTATGAAACCACCTCACTCCACTTTGAAAGAGCTCCCTTCAATATTCTAAAGTTTCAAAAAACCTATCATACTTTGACAAGGCTAGGAAAACTTGGCAAGAGCCAAAATAGGTTTTAAAACCCAGTCACATCATTGACAAGAGCCTTGAAGATTACACTCCTTCAAAACTAAAATTGTTCTAAAAACCTTTTTATGCTCCAACAAGGTTATTAAAACCTTGTCGGGAGTCAACACAAGTTTAAAAACATGCTCTGGACAATCATCAATGCTTTCAAATACTTATCATTTCACTTGAAAAAAAGAAGATATAAAAGGTTAGAAAAGTAACATTTGGATTTGAAAATGTTAGGAAAACCTTTTCTCCTCTCAACGATAGTTTTAAAACTCACCCCAAGTTCCATTGATACAATAGTTAGCCATTTTGACTAAAACTAAAAGTTTTGAACAATTGTATGAAGTTTGAAAACTAGAAGGAAAACCTAGATAAGAACATGGACCAATAAAATGCAAGGGAAACAATATACAAAGACCATAGCTATATTTTATGTTTGTGTGGAAATATTACTAGATACCAAGTGATCCATTAAAAAAAGTTCTCTTTATATGTCCAAATGATGGCATAATAAAGACAACAAGATCCATTGGATTAACAAATTCACAAAATTAATCTACTTTATCACAAGGTTGACATTGCAATAATCCAAGTGCATGACATCAATTGTAAACTTGAATAATAAATATAAAAAAAAGTAGACGGGGAAGCCTATAGATCCATCATTATAGGGCTTTACTATTTTTGACAATCCCAAACCTATCAATGAGGAAAATGAAACATCTAATGAGTGTGATTTGAATGATCCATCCATAGAAAAATTTAAAACTTATTATAAATTTTGGTTTAAACAAAGTCATGATTCAAATCAATTAGATACACTTATGAAGTCAACATTATGAAAGGTAAATATCCTAATGATTCAATTGAATATATATAAATCTTGGTGATAGTTGATTTTATATTTTTTATTACATAAAAAGGGAAATAAGGGTCCCTTCCTTATTACAAGTAACCCATATTTAAGCTAAGATAGAAAAGAATTCCAAAAAGGAAAATAGAGATAACCTAGATAAAAACTAACACCATTCCTAATAAAAATAACACAAACACAACAAAGTAATAAAGAAATTGAGATATGATGGGGATAGTATCCACTCCCTAGGGTGTTTAAATATTTCCCTAATTAGATCATAAAGGAACTTCAATAGGCCCCCCTAAGTTCTAGTGTTATTCTAAACCTTCTTGTCACTTGGGTTATTGGCATTATCAGTAGTAGGTTTCCTTTTCTTATTCTCATAGAGTAGTAGTATAGAACATCATAAGGGTAGATGTTGATATATTCATGAACTTAGAGCTAAAATTAAGAACATTATGAACCATGGATTCCAACTTATTTATTATTTATTTTTATCTTCACATTTCTTGTAAGGCAACCCAAATTTTATCATTATTGACACAAAGGGGATAGGAATTCTTAGTATTTTTCTCCTATCAACCTTCCTCAACTTCAAAGAGGAAACCAATTAATACTATCCAATTTAGTGGCAAGAGTCTCATCTAAATTCTCAAGGTCTTTGAGATCATCTCCTTTCTTAGAAGATCCAAACCTTGAATCCTCATTGATAGAAGACGAGTTTCTACCCTCATAATCACTATCATCATTCACAAATTCATTGGTAAAATTATATTGACCACAAGAGGTAGTATCCTTAACACTAGACTCAACAAGATTAACCTTGTGAAGACCCACCTCATATTCCTCCTATATCTTAAAACAATGATAGGGAATTTTGTAGCTAATTTGGAGGATATTTCAATTATAATTGTCAACCCCATATAATCTTACCATAAATGTACCCCAAAATATTACTATTAAGATCCTTCTTTAAAAAAATGGCTACCTTATCTTTAGTAAAAACTATGCCCTTCCCTTTGTCCTCAAAAGAATAATTATTTTGCTTATTCTTATCCTTAATACTAATAAAAGGCTAACAAACTATAATATTCTTGAAAAGGGTCATTGCACACGTTACATTTAAATATATTTATGTGTCTAATTTTTAAATCAGGGACATGCCCATGACTATTTACAATAGGCTTTCAATTAGCATCTCTCTTAAAAAACTTACATCTTCATTATTAAACACACATTCTACTTCTATTTACTTGAGAGGAAATGGACAAACTGTAATTGAATAAATATCTATTTATTCCTTTTAATTATTTCTTAAACCAAAATTTATCTAATGATATCTTGAATTACATCAGAAAATGAATGTTGATGAAAATAAATTAATCTATAAAAAACAAAAATGACAACAATAATACAATAATACAATTTGAATACAAAACCTAATACTTAAGAAATACCAATCCCTGTCCATGGGATGGAATGGCCCCTTGCTGCACCTCTAGAGTGAAACCAATCAACTTTTTGTAGTAAACATGTATATGAACTCTTTTTTTTCAATTTCATAGTTGAATAAAAATACATGATTTCTTAAAAATAAAAATAATAAAGTTTTGGTCTGCTTCTTTCTCTTTCAACAAAACAAAAAAAACTATATCCTACCTATGCCACAATTTTCTATGTATATATTAGTTATTTTCTAACCAATATATATGACTATTGTTATTAAATTTTAACTAAGAGTCTCTACAAAGATAACGGATTTATTTCTTCAATCTAACAATTACATATTTTCTAATTATAAGGTATAGTTGGAGCGATTTGTTGATTATGCATCTCTTTATAATGAACTACATCTTTAGGAATCATCTATAATTGAACAACAATGAGAGTTGACTTCAATGAAGGATACTCAACATGGAAAATGATGATGAGGTAACCAAAGAAGTTTTTACATGGAACTGCTATTTGGTGTTTCCTTTCATCCCCACTAAATCTATCAATTCAAGACTGAATGATAGTTATTTTATTCTATGAGAATCTTGGAGTGCACATTGATAGGTTAGAATAATCTTTTATATCTTTTCAAAATATATTCATAATGTTTTTAACTCTACTACAAGTATCTTAGTAGCCCTGTTATGGTAAAAAGTGTACTTCTACATGGCCAAATGTTAGTTCAAGTCTACTACTTGAAACTCTTTATCCTAAAAATTCCCTTAAGTATTACACTTATATCTCAACATAATTAAGCAAGATTTCTCAATAATTTATGCACAAATCTTAGGAAAAGTGGGATTTTGGCGAGGAAAGGAAGGAACATTTGTAATATTAGTCCTCTCTAGAGCTCATCATTCCCCCACACTTGAGGGTTAGTAGGTCCCTTGACATCATTCTGGAGCCTCCATTCATTTAATTGGTAAAATCTTAGTGTAATTGTACATCTTGATATGTGTCCCAATTCCTTCTTCTGGTATTTACATTCCCCTGATACTGATCTACCTATTATAACCATGCTTGAAGATTAGATTCTTTAGGTGGATCTTCCCACATAGACATCAGTTCAATAATGTGTGGAGGCTTGAATCTCATCTTAATCCAACTCTCCTTACATTTTTGTATTAGTCAAGATATTATCCTATCTTTTCTTAAGAGATACCTTAGATTCCCTAGTGAGATTAATTCCTTCATATTTTTATTTGTAGACATTATGTTTCATCCTCTACTATATGTTTTTAAGGCCTTAGTAAAGGAGGATTGTGCATACATATAAAATTCAAGAACACAATAGTTTTGAATTTTTGATACAAAGGTTGGAGATTAGGGTTGTAAGTGAATTGAAGAAATTATGATTTGAACCCTTGAGGGACTGGATGCTTATTCTTGAGGTATAAATCAAATACTTTCTTCCATGTGGTTATGGTACAATCAATCCTTTGTATCTGTGTTTCTTGGTTATGCATTTGGAAAATGAATTCTCTCAATTAAATTTATATAACAATGTAAAAAATATAATGTTCCCCCATAAAGAATTTATGAAAAAAAATCACATAACAAATTTTCATTTTGGGGAGTTTTGTCTTTATATATCAACATAAATTCATGGCCATTATTAATATAATCTTTAGCTACAACTTGTGTTATTCTCCAAAGGGAAATTAATCTAGCAAGAAGACTATATAACTCCAACTAGATTCCCTATTTGGCAATGCTTTTGAAGCTAGAGTGACCACTATTATGATCCTTTCTTGTAATGTCTTGACCTATGTTGTCATTACAACTATTTCAATTTGAAGTTGTTATAGCTTATTATTGGTAAGAAAATTACATCTTTGTATCCATTTTTCTAGAGCTCTATGAATATCTAATTGGAATGTTCTAAGAGATACATCAATCTATGTACTCTCATCTACTATAAAAATTGAGACAAATAATTCTTGGACCTGCTTCTCAAGTTTAAAAATCATGTTGTTTGTTATTGTTAGTTTTTGTTCTTGTTTATCAATTTTCTCTTTAAATGTGCAACCACAATGACAAAATGTGTCATTGTTTGGGTTAATTTAGCTTCTACTTCCTTTATCATTTCCCTTGCTCTGAATATTTCCTTAGACCCTTGTTTCAATTATAGATTTTTTTTTGATATTATCCCTTATGGATAAAATAACATGGTGTTTATTCTAGAGAATTTGTTTTAATTAAATTATTAATTCTTATTGTTTTTTTCACTATGGAAGGTTCTAGTTGTTCATCTTTTGTCATTTTTGGTTGGTTCATAGCTTTTTCTTCTAAAATTCTATCAGATGCACAAGATGGTATGTCCTCATCTTCTGTCCACTTTTAAATTTCCTTTGTTAAGGAAAAGTGATACCCAAGAAGATTCCTTGGTGTCTAGAGTTCTGTGATAATATCAACAATATATTGGTCACCTACAAAATCACTTTCTTGTAGAGGTATTAACCTCCAGTTCTTTCTTCTCTAGAGTATGCAAGGTGACAATTGTTTTTCCTTTCCATTGCTCTATTTTTGTCATTTTATTCTTAAGAAATGGTATGGGGTTCCTCCTCCATGGCCTTTGGTGATGTTGCTTGGTGACCAATAGAGAGCACCAATTTTCAATAGAAAAGACATAAGGGTTTCTCAAGTGAGCCCGAGATGGTTTTGTGGTAACTATTTTTATTTTTTGTTTCTTGTCTAGGGCCTATGTGTTGGATCTCAGTTGTGTTCATGGTTTGTTCATGGTTGTTCCTTGATGATAAAATCACTTTCTTGGTTCTCATGGTCTGTCTGTTTCAGATTTGGTCTATCAGGATCTTTATGCTTTGACATGATACACATTTGATTACTCTTGGCTATTACAGATGGTTAATCATTATGATTCAGGTTCATGTTGATTCTCATGAGAATTTTGGTTCAGTGTTATAAATACTATTCTTTTGCAAATGATTATGATTATATTGGACTGACAGTGTTGATAAGGTTTGGTTCAGGTTATTTATATGGTGTTCATTGTGACAGGGCTTGCATTAGCTTCTGTGATAAACAATATTGTTATCTTGATAGGTTGGCCCTTTCTTTATTGCATGACAGGTATATTATTTCAATTGCTCATTATTAGGTTGATCATGGCATCATTGACAAGATTCATTTGATTATGTCTTCATGGCATGTTTTCATTCTATTGATCTTCATGGCTGTCTCATAATTATTCTGGTATCAATGGTTATGATACATTATTTGACACATCGCATATTGGGTTGGAATTATATTAATGCTCTCTTTGGCACTTGAGTTTGACATTTCATTTGGCATCAATGGTATGTGAGACTACTATACACTCTTCAGCTTCAGATTAATGAAATTGTTACCTTCACATGATCAGGTATATTGATTCAAGGCATATACAGATGATGGTAATGTTTATGGAAATATGGTTTCAGTTGGTATGTCTTATTGTTGATAAACATGGCACATATCTTTGGTTCATTGCTTATTTACATTGCTTTATCAAGCACTTACTTTGTCTCAGGCAGTATGGTTATTGATTCAATTGTTCCATGAAATTTGGATTAGAGACATCACTACTTTCATGCTTCGAAAGCCATCTTATTCTCACATTTTATTTGGTGGCATAGTATACACTTTAGTTCTAGTATCTCACCTCTTTGATGGCATTTATTGGCACACATGGCATAATTTTTTTTATCAATTTTACTTGGAGTCTTCTATGCCCAAGTCTTGACTCTATAGTCGACATTCAAAGGAAAGTGTTTATCTTTATTATTCGAAGCCTTTTCACTTTTTACATATGATCTTAATTGATCATTGGCATGCTAATGTTTGTGGAGTCGTGGTCATCAATCGGGCTGAGTAGAAGAAGTGTTAGTGCCTTTTTGAGGATTTACAACTTTTGGTGGAAATTATATGTTGAACAATATATGAGCTGAGTCAATGTAGAAAGGCACGAATATATGAAGGTATTGAAATTGCAAATAAGATGTATAATGTTTAGTATGTATCGACAACTTGTATGCAAATTATGGAGGTAATGATAATGTCGACATTGTTTATCTCTTTGGCACTTTATTTATTTATTTGAGTCGGCTGAGTATAAAGTATTGGACAGTCAAAGGCTGAGAATAACATTGTATTGTTCATGACTCTTGTGGACAATAATACACGTGGATAGTGTGACTTGGCATTTGAGTTGGTAATAATATTGTCGGTGTTTTTAGTCATGCACACGGATTTCAAATGATATAGGATATCATTCCATTGTGGACTTCAAATCTCATTATGATATTAAAAAGTCATCGAATGACTTGATGAAAGAATAAGGAAAATGGATATTGCATTTTTATTGTTTATGGGTTTGAAACCCTAGCCACACTGTCGCCATGAAGGAAGTGTAACTGTTGTTACTCATTATTCTAGCTGGCTGTAACGGCTTTGTCTGGAAGAAAATTACTGTGTTCAAGCAATGAAGGGTATGGCTGCTAAGTTTGGTGCGTTACATTGGATGAGGGCTCGAGTTGGAAAGAGTTTCACTGTTGTTTACTTCATTCAGGTTGGTCTATGAAATCTGAGCAAATGCAAGCTCGACATTGGTGAAAGGAATTCGTGGGAGTTATAAATTTGTCAACTATGGTTGTTGGCTTCAAATCTGTCTGGTAATTATTTGATTTCTATGCAACATGAATAGGTATTATCTCTTTCATTTTGAAAATCGGCTATATGGAAGTTTTTGTTTCATTTTGCTCAAATGATGAAAAGATTTGGTGGGTTTTGACATGATATCATGCATTTCATTTCTATTTTTTCTTGAAATGATGGTTTGTGACTTTCGGTTGATGGGTAGTCATGCATTTTGTGAAATCTGTTATTATCTTTGTGGATTCAAAATGGACTTATTTCATACGTTACAGAAATTGATGGTAATCTACATATGGTGTTTTTTGAAAGAGGAAAATTATATTACTTGTGCATACTTCACTCATTCAGATCTGGGTTATAAAATATCTAACAGTTTGAAAAGGAAGCATTACTTGAAATATTCTTGTCCGCTTTTTGAAACGACCTTTTGTACAGGCGTTACATAAGACTTTCTCCATATGTTGTTCATCATTCTACTAGCTCATTTTCTAAATACAGAATGGGCGTTTCAGATTCCTTTGACAATGAATTCTATGAAGAATTTTTAATTGGCAGTCCTATATTGGAAAATATATATACACAGTTTTTGATCACTGTGAAAAAAAAGGAGGTGATTCTGTGATATCATAACTTATTGTTGTATCAAAAATGAAATTGTGAAAAAGCTCTGTTATAAAAGTTTGAAAACATGATGTAGAGTAATATTATAAAAAAGCCTTGTTTATTTAATATTTTAAGGATTCATGTTGAATATGTAGGGTATTAGATAGAGAGGTATGTGTGAGCTAAATGAAACAGAGAGATCCTCTGTGTTATTGCAATTCTGTAATTTGAAAAGGGGTTGGTGGTCCTTGAGATTGGTGTCTCTAAATGAGGGGTTGGTGCTCCTTGAGTGGGTGCTCAGAAATTGGCCTATAAGGCATTGTAAGCTGTGGTTTTTGAAGTTAAGTCAGTGAGGCATTTTAGGAGTGGTTTTTCTACCCCAGGAGGGATTTCCACTCGACAAATTCTTTGTCTTATGGTCTCTTTGTTTTGATGTCATAATGCTTCTTGATTGTGATAATTTTGTGAGTATCAGTCTGAACATTGTTGAATGTTAGTTTCCTCATCTCTAAAAATGGTTATATCAAAATGTCTTGCACAAGTGTTCTATCATTGTTGAAAGTTCTGATTCAATAAAAGGCATTCGTTTGATTCATAACTCAAGAATTGTTATAATGTGCTTAAAGTTTTTCTTGTGTTATTTTGTTGCACTGTTGTTGCAGTGTCTTATAAAGCTGCATTGAAATCAGTTGGTTAAGAAGTGATTCAATAATGTTGGTCTTCATTTACACTATCTTATGAGTTGCACCTATATTGTCATCATGCTTTGTTTGTTAAACATTTCCAGTCACAATTGTTTTGGAAAATGCAAGATATCTCACTCAAATCATATTGGCATAAGTTGTCTAATGAACTGACCCCTTTTCATAAATGCTTTCAAAGTGATTACTCTACTATGTTGTCAATAGATATGATATCAAAATTAAATGTCTTGGTCAAAGTTTAAAAAGGTTTAGACACTGATTCACCCCCCCCTCTCAGTGTCTGTCCATAACTCCAACACTATGTTGGTTCCTTTGTAACTCCTTTTTATTTGGCATTTAGATTTTCTACATACAAACCTACTATAAGGGCTTTCCATTGTGTTTATCCTCTTCATTTGGTTATGAAATGGTTCTTGTGAATATAAAATACAATCCCACTATTTTTTATGGGACCTTTGTCCTATTGATTTCTAGTAGCCATGTCTATCATCACAAGATATAGGAAATGGGGTAGATTGACTCAATATTATGGATGATCTTGGCCATCTATATAAGATGGGTCAACATTTTTATGATTGGCCATAGAAATATACTAAATTTCCCATCACAAATAAAGTATTTTATTAGCCATGTAGCCACAATGTACCAAAGCTCTGGGAGGTTTTCATAAAAGATACCTTTTTGTTTTCCCTTTTTAACTAGAATTCTTATTTCAGGTTCTCCCTCAAAAGAATTTTTTGAATTAACTCAAAATAAGTAGTTTTAAGGTGGTATAATATCTCACCTTCATCGAGAAATCCATAGATGGAATTGATGATGATAGAGGAAATAGGTATGTTTGTACACATATCACAATGGTATGGCTATTTTAGATCTATTGCATTCAAGTTTCTCCATAATGGTTTCTTAGAAACCCTCAAATTTCTTCATAAAGGTCATCCAACCTACATTTTTTAATATTTCAGCCACTTCTTGGTCAAGGAGGGGTTTGTTAATAGACTCTAGTTCTAACTTATTCTTGACCCCCATGTTATAGATATTCATTGATATAGACATAAAATTCTATTTGAAGTAGGGTTGATAAGCTAGTAACAATGGGTTTTGGTGTAGGATAGCTATAATATTGTATGGTTTGATTTTTTTCATTGAGGTATTAACTATGGAGGCCAAGTTATTATAACAAGAATTAAATTTAGAGTAAATCCATGATAAAAAAATTATTAATTTCCCTTATAAGGGAATAATGTCATTTGACACTTGCATGGGATGACAAGAATTTTTACTTGGTATGGAGGTATGCTTAAGTTAGTAATGAAAGAGGTGAATATACATAGAGGATTAAATGCATAGGGTGGTGGAAAAAATATATAATTGTTTCTAAATTGATTGTGAAAACCTTTTTTAATTATTTAAACTTACAAAATTAGTACCTATAATCTTTTCAAGATATTGAGTTGTTAAGTTGTCGACGTGACTCCTTTACCTATGTTAGCACATGACTTCTTATCTATAGTATTTTCAATTATATTGGGATATATTGGGATTGTCCATTCATGGTGACAACTATCATGATGATTAGGCACTTTGATGTATGATTGCATGTGGTATTGTTGAATGTTCATAATAGTATGGTTTCTAAAGATACCTTGGTCTACTAGTGTAAGAGATGTCTTTGAAATTATCTAGAGAGGGTTGTGAGTTTTACCAAAGACTTATTGGAGACATGTTCTAGAGATTCTTATGAGTTGTTCCTAAATTGATTTATTATTATTTTTTAGGAAGAATAATCATTTGTTGATTTTTAATCCTTCCTTTATATTGTTTTAGGAAGAATCACCATTTGTTGGTTTTCAATTATTCTTCTCTTTTTTTATAGGCTTATATATCTATGTGAGTGAAATTGGAGAATTGTTTTACATAACACAGATCTAGGTGTTGTAGGTCTTTAAAAAATTCCTCTTTGGTGGAATGATGTTGATAAAGGTAGAGCCTATGTCCATTGAACACCAAAAGTGTCTTATTCTCCATCAATGGGTGACAATTGGATAGTCCAATTATCATAAATTTCCTTGATTTCATAGGGCCCTGTACAATATATTTACAATTTTCCTTCAATTCTTTGAAATTGGAATCAAATAGGAGAACCCAATATCCTATCTAAATTTTATGTATTTGATGTGTTGATCAAGCCATATTTTCCTTTATTGTTGAATTAGCTATGTATGTTTAATTGCTTCTGAAAGTACAATTTATCTAGCTCATTGAGGTGGAGGATGTAATCTTGTTGTATTAAAGTTAACTAAAGGCCAACATTCATTGATGTTCTTAGAGTTTACAACTCAAATTCTATGGGTAATATTGGTTCTTGTCATAGACTAACTCATATAGAGAGTATCATGTATTTTATTTACAAGTGATATTGTATACCCATATATCAAGTAATGGATTTTTATTGCCCAATCCTTTTTGTTTTTTTCTATTATTTTTGTTAGAATGTTTCCTAGTTCTCTATTTTTTACTTCCACTTGGCCATTCGCTTGCGGATGATAGGATGAAGACTTTCAATGCTTGATTTGGTATAAATATGTGAGTGTCTAGATTACTTGAGATGAATTGTGGTCCTCTATCTAAAAAAATATTTTAAATGTCTAAACCTTAAGAAAATCTTGTTATACAAGAAATAAACAACCTTTTCCTCTTTGGAAAATTATAGTGCTTGGACTTCTACCCATTTTTTAATATAGTATATATACTAAGATATATTATTTCCCTACAGATGATGATGATATTATACCAATAAAATCCAAGCACCATTGCTTAAATGATTTAAGAATAATTTGAGGGTGAAGAGGGATATCATTAGCAAGTGTAGGTTGACCCATTATGTAGCATTAATCACATTGCCTTTCATATATTTCAACATCCTTATGAAGAGAGAGCCAATAGTATCCAACTACTAAGACCTTATGTATTGTTCTTTAGGAGTAGTGTCCCCCTATAGGTTCTATGAACATGGTAATGAATTGAATAAAATACAATTGAATTATGCAATTAAAAAAATCAATTGAACAAATCGAACCCCATTCCCAATGAAATATTTGAAATGAATTAACTAGAAGCCATGAAAACATGAAATGATCTCAAATTGATAAAGGAAAATAATTAAAAAATGAAAACCTAATCACATTGGGGGATTGGTGTTGAATTGATGTGGAATGTCATCCCTTTCCCAATCCCATTGATTGAAACAAGCTTCTATGATGATCCAATGGAGAAAAATGCCCAAAATGGATGTTAAATTGCTAAATACTCTTAAGAAATGCTCTAAAATTTTCTATAGTCTAATTACTCTAAATGAATGTAGATGAATTGCTCATAAAATGGAGGCTATTTATAGGAATTTTGAGTGAATCAATGGTCAAGATCAATTTGATTAATCAATGGATACAAATTGATGAGAAGAATTGCCATGGATCAAGTATTCCATGGAGGAGATTGAATAATCACATGGATTGATGCAATTAATCAAGGGATGAAATTGATTTGAAGAAACATAAATCCTAAAATTTAGGAGGAATGTGCAAGATATTTCCATTTAAGAGGGAAATAGTCTGAATTAGAATTGGAGGAATATTCCTTTGCAAGTGGGAGAGATTGGAGGGATGAAAGCATTTAGTCAATTAAATAATTAGAATATTATTTAATTGTGCAAGATGGGAGAATTTAGAAATTTAAATTAAACAATTAACTCATTTAGTTAAAAAGGGGGAATTAATGACATTTAATTAAATAATTCACATTATTTAATTAAATAGAATGAAAATTAGCATGAAAGGAGTGAATTAACCTAATAATGTCGATTATTTGATTAATAGGAGAAAATGATGAATTTAATTAAACAATTAAGATTATTATTGCAGTTGGTACTATTTATCAAATTAATTCTAGTATTCATTTTGTATCCATAGGACACGGTAGGAGAATTGAATTCAAAGATTCAGAACAAAAAAATTATGTGCTAGAAAAGCTTCTTTCAAGAGAGAATGCTACCTATCAAGTCATTTAGAAACCTTACCCCCCATTTTTCTTCAGGTTTCCAAGCAAACTTTCAATAGAATTTACAAAACTGTACAATATCAGAAGATCTAGTTGACGAGTTTCTGAGTTCACCTCTTGATATTAAGTCAAGATTTGTACAAGTTGTAAATAACAATGCTAACACATTTAGAATATCTAATAATTAACTAGTTTTTGGATTAAAACTTTATCGATAGATATGATTTGTCACAAAGTAGTGCTACTTGTTACTCTAATTACTTGCAATAAAATGTGCTTGTAATATTACCATTCTATTAATTGAGATCACAATTTACACAAGTATGCGCACAGGTTTTGATGATGCACTAACTATGGCACTTTTTGTTTGTAAACAATGCATTATAATGAATATATTATTTTACAATGTACGTACACATTTGCTTCTGGCTCTAGTTGGCTTTTCCTAGGGTTTTTGAGACAATGGGATGGTTGAACTATTGGGCACTTTCGCACTCACTAAAGTTTTAAAATATTAAAAGTCAAATGGGATTGAGCTCCAAGTGGTAAATTATCATAGGGGACATTCATAATGTGGATTTATTTGAGTTTTTTTAAAAACATGTTAAATGTCTATACCATCGTATCTAATTTTGGGGTCAAGTCCTTGCACACTTTCATATATATATATATATATATATATATGCAATTCCTAAAACTTCAAGATTAAAATTAATAAATTCAAATATAAAATTATTATAATTAATATATTTTTATATAGGACAAATTAAATTAATATATAAATATAATACAATACATAATACAATACATAATCACTATATAATATATTTTATGTAATAAAAATTAAATTATATATAATATAATTTTATTTATTACTATGTAATATAATTATATATATAAATTATAATTCATGTGATCATATTATCTAATTTAATGATATATATCATAGGCCTATATGTTAGGAATATGATCACAAAACAATGTACCATAAAATGAATGTCAAAATAAAATATAAAAATAACATAAAACACAAAGACACAAGATATACAAGGTTCACCCAATATGGGCTATGTCCATGGAGAAACAATCGAACCTTCCTTTATTATGTTCAACAAAATGAAGGGAGAGAACCTACAACACATCCATTGTAACTTTCTTTTTTCTCTATCAAAGTCTCATCACAATACAATGCAATCTACAAGAGTAATACAATACCTTCGCATAAAGACCTGGGGTTACCTTATAGGGCAAGAAAAACCAACATAACCTCTATTGTCAAATGTGTGATCTAATGATAAATGGTCCAAATTTACAATGAATGGTTGTCAAGGAGATGGGTGTGCAACCATTGGAATGATTGTTAGGGAGATGGGCCCCTTGAACCTCGCATGGGGCACCCCTTCTGCACCCCAACATTATAAATATTAACCTATACAAAATCCATAACCAACACTATAGATCAACTAATCTAAATAACATTAAAAGTTGTCATCATCAAAAGATACAAGGGATTCCTACGTAGAGTGTCTTAAAACATGAATATAATCCTTGGTGGGGTGTCTTTGGCCTTGTCTAAGGAACCATGGTACTATGTGCATTTAACATAAATTATATATATAATAGGCCTATAGATTGACTTAGTCTAAATAACTTTAAAAGCTGTCATCATCAAAAGATACAGGGGATTCCTATCAGGTTGTCTTAAAACCTTGTCTAAGGAACTGTGGTATGATGGATATTTTATTAATAATATTGTACATAAAGAATTTGGTCTAGAAGTTATTCTCTTTATTTAATCAATTTTGTTTTAATCAATATAAGAAGAAATGTAATTTAACTAATTTAATTTAGAGTTTTGGTAGATTATGTATTAGAACTTGGAAATCTTGAAATAAAAATATGATTTCAAGTGCATGTTATTACCACATTCAAATATTATTTCACATTCAAATAAATAATGAATTGACTTTTTACCCTTTTAATAGGTTTTATTTTATTTTTTACTTTTTAAAATTTGGTTTTACTTATAACTTTTAATATATGAAAGTTAAAATTTTAGCTTAATCAATTTTAATATAGTTTATAATTTTATGATTTATATTTTATTTGAAATACGTTTCAATTTTTTAAATCTAATTTATCATATAATCAACTTTATAATCTAACTTTTGATTAGTCGTTTCATTCCAACGATCAAAGGATAACATGTGTTCTGAGGAGTTACATTTAGGGTAGCATGTCATTTGATTAAGGATATAATAATTCATCTTTAAGACCTCTTCAATGTACCCATGACACACTTGAGAGAGAGAGGGGGGGGGAAATAAACAAAGGCACACAGATAGAGGAAGTTAGAGAGAGAAAAAAAAGATAAAAATAGAGGGATAAAGAGAGGGAGAGGGAGATACAAAAAGAGAGAAGATATAAAAAAAGATACCTGGATAGAGAGAGAGAGAGAGAGAGAGAGAGAGAGAGAGAGAGAGAGAGAGGAGAAGATATAGAGATATTACAGAGATATAGTTAGAGATATAGAGGAATAAAGAGGGAGAGAGAAAGAGAGAGATAGTAAGATTATTTAAGTATATCTAATTATACCTACCTCTCTCTCTCTTATTCACTCTATGATGTCACTTTTTCTCTAAAATTATTTAAGTATTAGCAGTGGATTTAGTGGATTAAATATTGGAGTGAAAATAATTTACAGGCTGCAATATTATTAAAATGGATGTCTATTTCTATCTCTCTCTATCACTTCCTATCTCTATCTCTATCTTTATATCTCTCCCTCTCATTCTCTCCGTCTCTATTTTTTATCTCTTCCATCTATGTCTATACCTCTTTCCTCTCTCTCTTTATATCTCCCTCTCCTCTCCATATCCCCCTCCATCTCCATCTCTATATCCACATTCCTCTTCATCTCTATCTCCTTACCCCCCCTCTCTCTCTTGCACTTGCCCCCTCTATCTATCCATATCTCTCCGTCCCTCTCCCTCTCCCTATTGCAAACATACCATGAGCCTATTGGTAACAAAACCTAATTATCTTCTTAATTCAAAGGTTTTGTTTCAATTGTGTTTGGATCATTGTAAGTAGATGCCTAGTTGAATTAAAGATATCAATTCTCCATTGAATCCTTTGTTGCATGAACAAAATCATTTTATAAATGACCTACCAATTGACCTCCCGTACTACACATAATTTTCTTAATTGATCTTCCATACTGTTTTGGCGTACCCATTGCACACCAAAGTGCAATTGATAGTATAACCAAACAAACCATGTGTAATAATTCATATCATCTCCTTGCCTACCACCCCCACCTCCCCCCTGACCCCTATTACAACATAGTTCTATGACTTGAAGGGAACAAACATTGTATGTGCACTGGGAAATGCACTTAGTTCACCATAATTACAAACAGTAGGAGGAATGATCTCATGAAATCTTCATAGTGCAACACAACCTTGTCAGCCAATATATACAAATACAAACATAGTCAACCATTTTCCTAACATAGTTGAGGGAAGTAGCCTCACAATGCTCACATACAGTTGGTGAAATTAGTAAGTTCAGAAAAGAGGAATTCATGATAGTAAGAAGGAGAGAGCTAATTTCTCTTGGAAGGAACAATCTGAAGGGTTTTTGGAGAGAATTGCAACAGGCCAGAGGTACCAACGAGAATAGCATCACAAACATTCAATGGTTAGAATATGCAAAAATATTGTATGAAAGAGACCAAGATAAAACCTTCCCTCCGACAATTAACACTAATAATAAACTTTTCACCACAAAGGATATCAAGGTTGGTATTAAAGCATTGGCAGAGGGGAAGGCTCGAGATATTGATGGGTTATAGGCTAAATATTTGAAATGGGGTTTAGAGCTCTTGGTACCACATATCAAAAATATTTTCAATAGGGTCATTCAACATGGTTTTCCAACAAATTAGATGACGAGCGTTGTTATCCCTCTCCACAAGAGTGGTGATGTCAACAACCCGTCAAACTACCACACCATAATGATTAATCCTCTTTTTGGGAAGCTCTTTGGGAGCATGGTGGAACAAAGAAATTGTTGTTGGGTTGAGATGGAGGGTAAAAGGGTAAAAGGGAAAGCTAGTTTTAGACCAAAGCATTCTACAGTTAGCCATTGCATCACTCTCAGACACATGGTTGAATTTTTTTGGGATAAACAAGGTAATGAGGTTTTTTTTTTGTTTTGTCAACTTCAAAAAGGCTTTTGACATGGTTCCTAGAAGCAAACTTGGGACAAAATGGAGCAGCTTGGAATTCTGGAAAAGTATAGGGCTGTTGTCCATAGACTCTATGACCAGGTTTAGGCCAAAATCAGAACAAAGGCGAGTCTTTCAGAATGTTTTGGGAGTGACATTGGTGTCAAGCAGGGCTACCCTTTGTCTCCCACTTTGTTTGGGATATACATAGACAAGTTAGAAGAGTGGTTGGACAAGCGAGGAGGCAATGGAGTGTTTTTGGCCACTTATGTGGTCAAGTTGTTGCTATATGCGGATGACCTTACCTTAATGGAAAATTCAGAAAATAGTCTACAAGAACATCTAAAAGTTCTAGAGCTATTTTGTCAAGATGTAGGGATGCAAGTGAACATCAACAAAATCAAAGTCATGATATTTACATTGAAAAGAGCTAAGTAGCAATTGAATTATGAGTTTGAGGGAAACTCTTTGTAGGTGGTAAATGAATACAAGTATTTGGGTCTCAATTTTTGCAGCACTCTTAGTTGGGAGACTTGTAGGACAAAAAAAATACAAGGGGGTTGGAAAGCTCTTTACTTGCTTCAAAACAAATGTAGATTAGTTGAGCTATGAGATTGGAAAACAAAGAAGAAATTACTTAGATTTGTTAGAAGTTAGCTCGTTAGTGGCCTTGTTTGAAGAGGAGAAGATTGTTGAAACAATAAATTACTTGATCAAAATACATAGCAAAAGAAACAAAATCAACAAAGAGTTAGAAGGCAACAAGAAGTAATTGGTGGGGTCGAAGACTGTTTTGTTGTTTGAAAAAGTGGTTTCAATTCTTTTTCTTGGGTCCCATAGACTGGCTGGTTGCGTGGACATAATTAAAAGCATTCATTCATTCATTCATCAAGAAACATCAAATAAGCATGGACTAGTACAAACTCTATAGTCAATACCATGGTAGCAAAAATATTTTTGGGGATTGACTCGGCTAACCAAAAGACTTAAATATTTTTTAGGATTGACTCAGCAAGCCAAAAGATAAAATGCAAAATTGGGATTAAATCATGAGTTTTGCTGATTTTTTGGTGCCTCAAGATTCATGCCCGAGTATGGGAAAAGAATGGTGATCCTATGCAGATTAGATCACATGCTTGTAAAGTGTGATTACTTGCATGTTATCATGATCTTTTGCAGTGTTTTGTTACTATGGTCCACACTCACATACTTATTTGAACAGGGACACACCCAAATGTTCATGTCATATCTCTGAATAAAATAGTTGAACGACTTCACACATTTCATCCTTTTCGGTGAGAACCAAACCTAACCTCAACTACTCCTAATGTAGGATTGAGCCTCACAGAAGAGCACTCTTTTCATCTTGTCTAGCAGGATTACAATTTTACTTTTCATCACCACCTTTACTGTTGGTCACTATCTTCAACTTTATAATATTTATGTCTGGCTTACCATCATAGCAATAATGTAATCTCCAAGCTAGCAGTGAACTCAAGATTGAAAATTTTTCTCAATCCTTTTTATTTAAGCTCACTCAACCATCACATCTTTATCTTGGCTAGTGCTTGGAAAAAGACTGCCTTGCCTTTTGAACAAGTTGGCTTTCTCCTCCCTTTACTAGGAAATAATTACTGAAGTTGTAGCCATCAAATGGCATCATAAGTAATATCATCAGTGGATCCAGTAATTGTACCAGTTCTTTATGTCAATTTTGTGGTTGTTGATCCAGCAGCAGAAGTAGCACTGGACCACCAAGGGCATAGCATGAAGTAGGTAGAGAGGTCGATCTTGATGGCCTTTTGGACCACAAAATTTTACATGGAGCTCCCTGATGTTACTAAAAACATTTTTTGTGGTATTTTTAACCTTTATAGGACTAGACTTTCCTCCTTCAATCAAAAAGTTTGTAAGGGTGTTGGGTACTACATGAAGAATGTTTCACTAGCTCCTTCCTGCTGCATGATGACACTGATGTATTGATGGATAACGGGGAGAAATTATAGAATTGCATCAAGCATCTTTGGGTGGTCCTGGAAAATCAAACTAAGTTGGCTCTTGGCCTGCAAGAAATTGGTGCTTACTTAAATTTAAAAGTTTATGCTGCCATGAAGGTTGAAGAGGTGAATTGCTGTGTGGAGAGTTGATACCATATAAATGTATTGTTTTCAATGAGTTTGATGAGGCTTGTGTAATTTGCCTCCTTTGTCTTCTTTCTTAGCACTTGCAAGGTTGGTGCAGTGGTAATTTGCTACTTCCTTCTCAAAGACTATTGAACCATAAACTTAGTATCTAAATAAAGTCCTTCTGATAAATAATAAATATGGATGGATGAAAAAAATTGAGAATTGAGGATCTGGTGAACCTCTGGTTACCAGAATCCATAACTCTAATTCTTCTTTTTTTGTGACTGCTGGGTGTCTAACCCTCAAGTTACCTTCAGCCCCAAAAAATACTAATTTAAAAATCATACTTATATTTTTAGAATTGATTATTTTATGTATTATATTTATTTCTAATCCCTTTCGAGGCTAACCACAACTTGCTCCACCTACTGTAAACTGGAAAGAAGAATCCCCAAGCCTGAAAATATAAGAATGTGAAGCCAAACTGTAAGAAACCAAAAACTGAATATCTGAATGCTCATAGAATTTCTGTCTTTTATGTTTCAAGTCGCCAAAAAATAAATTTCAAATTGAAAAGAAATGGAATTGCAGCAATAATGGTGTGTTAAAGGATAGACCGATTTAATTAGGGCAATGGTGCACGGGCTTTTGGTTGGAGTGTGGGCGGGTGTGTGTCCCACGCTGTATAGTTACATCTGTTTGCTTATCTCCGCGCCACTGTATTTTTGTGTGGTCGCTTTTCGAATTCAGACATCCCTGATCCTGGCGCCGGCAGACTGCAGCGAGCAAGTTTGAGAGAGGTTTCAAGTTTTAAGGCAGGGGTAAACGTGCATTTATCCAAATGGATATTGTAAACTTGCATTTATTAAAGGAAAAAAAAAATATAACTGTCTTGTTACATTGAATAATTTATTGTGGAAGAGGGAAGAATTGGCACGATTCGCGGAATGATGCATCCGCGTGAGGAGAATTGGTACACATAGTGAGTGTTAGGGGCCGAGAAGAAAGAGGAGCTCAGAGGGTAGCGTTGGCTGTGTTCCAGAATCCTCTGCCGCTGGTGGCGGAAGGCGATTTGGCGGTGTCAAACCAGGACCAATACGATGCGTTGAAGGGCGCAGGAGAGAGGGGAGGATGCTGTGGGCGGGGAGTGAATGGCCCTGCTGAGCCGCGCCACATGTCCAAGCATTTCACTACTACCTCGCCGAACAGCTTCTCCGGCTCGCAAATTCCACGGTACACCTTCTCGATGTCTTCTCCGGGGCTCCTTGTCTTGGCCCCGCTCAGCAGCTCCGTTCCCAGTTGGGATCTGACGAATTTATAGATGGGGTAAGTTCTGCATTTCTTTATTCTGTTGGGGATTGGGAAATCTCCTGCATGGAATCTGTCCCGGGCTGCGGGGACCTCTTTGTCTAGCCGAGCTTTCAACTCCTTTTGGAAGATGGGAATCTTGCGGAAGAGCAGCGGCGTTCCGAGCTGGGGGATGTCGTCTTCGACGGGGCACTGGAGGGCGCTGTCAACGAGAACTTCCCGTAGCTGAAGCATGAGTGCGTAGGAAGGGTTGGAGGGGTCATCGATGTAGGAGAAGGGCGGCTGATGGTCGACCACCTGCAGGAGCTCCTTCTCGCAGAAGCGCGCGGGAAGCAGGGCTCCGTCTTCCCCGGTGGTGAGGGTCTTCCTGGCGGTCTCTAACACCACATGCTTCACGACGGCTCGCATGTTCTCTTCCAAGTGGCGGAGGTCAACGGCCTGGCAGAGCGCCACTAGGTAAGTGGCGAACATGAGCTTCAGTATTTGAATGGCCTCTGCCGTCTTCCTGGCGGAAATGAGGCCCAGGGAGTTGACGTCCTGGTTGTGTTGCTCGGCGCTCTGCACGTGAGTGGTGACGGGCGAGGCGAGATACTGCAGCTCAGACGTGTAGGAGGCCATGGCGATCTCGGCGCCCTTGAAGCCGTAGTCCAGGCTTGGATTGGGCCCTCCGCTCAGATTGGAAGGCAGGCCGTTGTTGTAGTAGTCGCACACCAGCTCTGAGAACTGCGCGAACATGAGCTTCCCGACGGCTGCCAAGGCAATTCTGGTGTTGTCCATGGACACCCCAATAGGCGTGCCCTGGAAGTTGCCGCCGTGGAGGGCCATGTCACGCGCCACGTCGATCAAGGGGTTGTCGTTGACGGAGTTGATCTCCCGCTCGATGGAGTGGGTGGCCATGCGAATCACTTCGATCTGCGGGCCCAGCCACTGCGGGGAGGTCCGCAGAGCGTAACGGTCTTGCTTGGGCTTGCTGAGCGGATCAGTCTCCTGCACCCGCCTCGCCTCCTTGACGTAGTCGCTGCCGTCGAGAAGATATTCCATCACCGCCGCTGCCTCAATCTGACCCGGGTGGTGCTTCAACTCATGCGTCAGAGGGTCCGTGAACTCGGGCTTGCCCTGCATAACCTCGCAGAAGAGGGCTGACAGAATCTCCGCCAAAACGGCTAGCACGTTGGCGTCGAAGCAGACGGAGGCCGCCACTGCCGAGCCGACCGCAGTGCCGTTGACGAGTGCCAGGCCCTCCTTGGGCTGCAACTCGAAGGGTCCTCCAGTAATGCCCGCTCTGTTGAGCGCTTCCAGGGCGTCCATCTCCTCGCCCTCACCCGTCACGGCTCTGGAATTCGGGCGCCCCGTCAGCAGCCCAGCAATGTAGGAGAGAGGCACGAGATCGCCGGAGGCCGTGATTGTTCCTCTGAGAGGCACTTTGGGAGTAATATTACAGTCCACGAGCTTCCGGAGGCCCTCCAGTACTTCCCAGCGAATGCCTGAGTAGCCCTGCATTAAGGTGTTAGCTCGGACGAGCATGGCGGCCTTGGTGTACTCGCACGGCAGCTGTAGCCCCTCCTCCTTCCCCAGCACGCCCGCATTCAAAAATCGGATCAGCTCGCGCTGCAGATCCACCGCCTTGTTCGTCCGGCGGTGAGAGGTGGCTCCGAACCCTGTTGTCACCCCGTATGTGTCCGTTCCTTTCGCTATGTTGTTCGCCACCCATCTCGCACTCTCCTCCACTCTTGCTTTAGCGCTGGCCTCGTCCAACTCCACCTTCACTTCCCCTCTCCGAGTCACGGCTGTCACCTGACCCACCGTTAGGCTAGTGCCTCGTAGCACCACCTTGGACGCTTGGTAAAACTGTCGAATCATTCTTCTCACTTCCTCTACGTGGCTGCATTCCATGGCCTCCGCCGCCCTCTTCCAGTGAGGCGGATTGCTCACGTGACCCACCCCTTCCACGTGGATCGGGTTCACCCCGCCAACCGGCAGAGGCAGAGTCGGCGGGCGGCATATGTCCCTCGCGCTCACACCGCTAGCATTGCCCCCAGACATCTCGCTTCCCGCGCTCTAACTCTAACTGCAAAAAGCACGTCGATGAAGAAAAGTTTGGGAATAACTCTTTCCTAGACTGCAATCTCCCGGAAAGATTCAGAGTTTGCTGTGAATACACTGATTGTTGAGGCGTGCTATTTATGGGAATCGGGAGTGGAAGGGAGAAAATGGAGGCGGCGTCAGAAGTCAAAGTCGAGGCGAAAAAAGAAAATGGTTGGTGTGAGGAAGAGTCCCGGAGGCTTCCGACATGCTTTGGTTGACGAAATTTGATGGCCGTATAGCTGTGTTTATACATTTTTGTCGGAACACACTTAAATTTTAAGAGATTGTATTATACGAATAAAAACATAGATATATATTTAATTTATATATAATTGTTTTAAGTTTTAGTTGAATTACCGTCACAAATATATTGCTTGACAGGCCGAGTCGACCGTCAAATTTCCAGTGAAAATTTGATGTTGCTGTTGCTATTTGTCCGTAGCTTCACCAAACAAACGTATATATTTTTCATTTCCTTATTTAATTTATTTTCAACCTTATCTTGAAGATATCTCCCGTGCGCACATTCAAGAAAGTGGGCTGGAAATGATGACTTAATTTGAATTCAATATTCTATACTTACTACCTACTGCAACCAGCATTATTCATTTCAAGTGGAAGGCCTTAATTCAAAATCATGTTATATTTTAATTAGTTTATATTTTTTTAATGTTAATATATCTCAATATATTTAATATAGATTATATTTAAGATATATATGTTAGTTTATAGTTGCGGTTAATATATAAATAATATCTTATTATTAATATTTGTAAAATATTATTATTATATAATTCTTAATATATCTAAATTATGTATAGTATTATATTATTAATATTAAAAATACTATATTAATATTATTCACATTATTTTTATATGTAATTTAATATTTTTTATATTAAAATATTCTTTATTATTATTAAATCTATAATTATAATATTTTAACTATTAAAATATTTTTTTAATTTATATTAGTATTATATTTTTGTTATTGTGTTATTATTAATATATATTTATATATATTATATATAATATTACTATATATATATTATTATTGTTATTATTAATAATATATATATATATATATATATTATTAATTTATATTATTATATTAAACGTTTAAAGTTAGGGTTAGAGTTATGAGAAATAGGGTTAGGCTTAGGTTAGGGTTGGGATTGGAGTTAGGGTTGGGAGCTTAATAAGTCAAATCCACATAGTCCGCCTAATAATCTATTCTCATCCTTGGGGTCATCCTAATCATCCATGTATTCCATCCAAGTCATCTACCAAGTCCACATAGGGTTATCCTTTTGATATAGTCATCATAAGTCAAAACAATCCAAAATACAAATCATACCAATTTTAAAAATCCAAGAACCTAACTAAAACGGTGGATCCAAATCCCACACAAGTAAAGACCAAACTCATAATCAAAGCAAGCAAAAAGATCATAATCACTTGGGAAAATCCAACACCATGAGCCCTTTAAATGAAGTCTTTTTCCCAAATTAAGCCAAGTATAATGACTATAATGGGATTGTCCATCAACTTGAATATGATCCTTATGATGATGAGGATGGTCTTGTCTATCAACCTGAATATGATCCTTATGATGATGAGGATGATCTTATCTACCAACCTGAATATGATCCATATGATGATGAGGATGATCTTATCAATCAACCTAAATATGATCCTTATGATGATGAGGATGATCTTATCTACCAACTTGAATATGATCCATATGATGACGAGGATGATCTTACCAATTAGCCTGAATATGGCCCTTATGATGATACCGTTAACACTGACCAAGACACCACTAATGAGATCCTTAAGGACCGTCTTATCATAGATTCCATATCACCCCAATCCATGTCATTTGAGTCCTCTTCACCCAACTCATTTAGATTATTCACATCTTCTAATCATTTACATCAGCTTCCTCCAAATCATTGTCACCCAAGACCTTTGATTCATCCCAATCTACTAAATATATTGTCCAAGAACTACTCGCATGGGATAAACAACAAAACAAAAAATCCAAGACATCCTTGTCCACAACACCCATCCATAAGTCTCCTACCACTATTTCTATCCTAGATCAAATACCATCAAATACTACCATCTCCATGAGTCAACCCATATGGGAAGATAAACATAAACTTTTCATGAAATCCATAAAAGCCACAAGGTCCAAAATCCATAAACGTCATAATGTCCAAAAATATCCCACTAGTCTTAGCATACTATTAAATGTGACATTAGGAACATATATCAAAGGCCTAGAGGATATAAGTGTAGTACCGTAAAATTGTACCCCCTTGCAATTTCACCTACACTTTTGTATCCAATTTAGTGTCCACTCCCTTAGCATTTGTGTGGGCTCATTTTAGCCCTCACATAAGCCTTTTCCCCTCTCAGGATGCTTAGGACCCCTTTTCAACAACTACCTTTGCATGCTAGCTTTACGTCAAACCTTGTGTTTCCTCGTTCCCACTGTTTCGTAGCGTAATTTTTCTCGACACTAGCACATCATGTGGACATTCACACGCCGCACTAGCGTCTCATGACATTTCAACATTCAAACAGTCATTCTCAAGCATGTTGCCACTTGTCACTTACCTTTGTCGATGGAAATGGTTTGAGATGCCTTGTAACGGCTCAAGAACTTTCTTTTCCCTCCTCTTCTCTCTTTTAAATCCATCTCTTTCCTTCTATTGTAGTCTTTAGCTCTTTCTTGGTCTCTCTTGAACATTCTCTCTTCTCTTTCTCTTGCTCTCTTGCTTGCACAACTCTCTACAACTTGCTACAACACTCTCAAGCTCCTACCACATTCTTGGAAAACTCTTTTGGCTCTCATAATTGTCTCTCTCTGGCTTCCTTAAGCCTTACAAGTGATATTTACTTGTCTTGTGCCTTTGAGAATCTTGGGTTTCCTCACATCCCTTGTCTATGAATTATCTATCTCGTCTATTTATCTATTTCACAGTCTATTATTTTCTCTATCTATCCATCTGGTTGTATGTGGAGGTGGAAACATCGAAATAGGGGTTTGACTGAGGCAAGCCCCTAAACAACCCCAACATTTTATCTCGGTCTTATTTGTGCAAGTATTGAACATTAATTTATTGGAGGCTTCATTGCTTGGTCTATTGTGAGCATCTTATTTCTCTCCCTTCATTTTATCATTTAGATTTCATTTAATTTACATCTCATTTAATTTAGTTTTGTCACTTTCTATTATTTTCGCACATTCTTAAGAGTTCTTAGCAATCAAATTGTTAGTAGTCATTTAGTTATTTTTTGTGACACTCTTAGTTTTCGTTATGTACAAGATGTCAGTGCACTACATTGTCATTTGTGTGTCGCATTGGTGTCCTTGGTTGAGAGCTCGCTAGTCTGTCTAGAAGACCTTTTTGATCTACTCTTTTTTGATTATGGAACTCTCTTATTTTTATCTTGTCACTTGAGCCTTATTCCTTGAGGTATTTGAGGACCATTTTCTCCTTGAAGACTCTTGCTTGTTCTGAGACTCGAGGGTAGAAAATTTCATCCTCTACATTTTGGTGAACCTGACATGAAGGATCCTTCCAAAAAAGGGACAAATCCAAGATTTGTCCTTCTAAGAAAAAAATTTGGGGTGTTGCCTTGAACCCCATTCCATGTCATCAAGGTAGAAATAATGTGTTGACCTTTAGCCAACTTGTTTATGTATTATTTCTTGTATTTAGCTTGTTATTTTTAAAATGCATTTAATGTCTTCTTTTATTAGTTCAGTTTCAAATTTTATTCAAATTGTTAAGATGTTCCATTCCATGCATGTGATGGTGACTTGGCTTTGCCCATGTCACTCAATATCTTTAATCCTTCTTGTAGACATGTAAAAATGACTAATGCATTTCACACATCTCAAAACTACATTTTTCCATATTAGCATCATTAGCATCATTAGCATCATTAATCCCCTTTTAATATAATTTCTATCATGTGCCCTTATTTCCCTCTATTAATTAAATAATTATCTTTAATTATTTGATTATCCTAATTTCTTTCTAAATATCTTGACTTAACTTATTTGAGACATCATCCGTTAATAAATAAATATTTTATTGATTAATCAATCTTATCTTTGTATGTTCCTCAATTAATTAATTACTTTAATCAATTATCTTATTGTGCAAAAAAAAAATCATCTTCAATCTCAATCTTATCTTGCACGTTCCTCAAATAATTAATTATATCATGAATTATTCCCTCAAATCTTAATTGACACTCTCAATCAACTGATATTGATTGATCACTCTTCTAATCTATCACTTGACTTAACATTTCAATCAATATCTCATGCAACCAGTTAACTAAAATCCCGCAGCTAGTTACAGTCAGTTAATTGGGCAATTAATTCCTCATTTATTCTCAGCCTTTGATCTCAAATCAACACCTCTTAATTCAAATCGTTGATTTAATTTCCTAAAATCTATAAAATAACCCTTCGTCCTTCATAATCATAACCTATAATTTTCAAAGCAAAGCCTTTCCCATTTGATTCTTGAACAATTGAGAATTTATCATAGCATCTAGGTCATCACCTTGCATCAATATTTTGCAACTATCATGAAGGCTCTTGTGTTGAATCAATCCGACATATCAAACAACATGGGTTACTCTGAAATGGGATGGTAAGGTTGTTCTCATTTTTTTAGATTTAACTGTGTCATTATTTTGATTAACTTTTGTTTGAATTCATTAACTTGTTTGCAATCTCATATCATTAGTATTGTGGGTTTATTCTTTATAATTGATTCCATATTTTCCCCTTACACTTCTCATGAAATTCTTCTTGTTTTAGAGGATATTTTGTTGCAAGAAGATGAAATCATTAATACTTTTCTTAATGTTACTCTACCTTCTCTTCATTCCAATGCACTCTCTTGTAGAGATGATGCATTGGTGAATGATGAATCTCCTCTCACATCAGATCCTTCAAGGATAGATGTTGAGTATTTTTCTTTAGATAATTCCTCCATTAGTCATGATGCATCCGTAAATGTCATCATAGTCTCTGCTG
The DNA here is from genome assembly GCA_007258455.2 of Sequoia sempervirens. NCBI lineage: Eukaryota > Viridiplantae > Streptophyta > Pinopsida > Cupressales > Cupressaceae > Sequoia > Sequoia sempervirens. The sequence goes on from VDFB02000020.1 coordinate 33,139,512, forward strand.
CCCCTCAAAGGCCTAAGAGATTAGTCATTTTGGCATTTACTAGCTCTATGCCTCCATTGTAAAAAAAATGCAAATGATTCACTCTTGTTCTATTTTAGGGTGTATAGTTCCTCCAAACTTACATCCATATCGAGGTTGTACGAGAAGTGATCTACAAATTGATCTATTATTTCTTAAAAGGTTTAGATTCCAAGAGGTAGGTGCGAGAACCATTCTATCGCTTGGCCTCCCAAAATATGTGGGAAAAGACACATCAAATAGGAACTTCATTGTATGATACTTCCATACATGCCACATAAAACTCCTTAATGAGATCCTCTAGATTGAACCACGCCCTTTGTATTTGTCAAATTTGGGGATTTCAAATCCTGGCACGAATGGTATCATTGCAATGTTATGATCAAAAGGATATGGACACAAGTCTCGTGCAACATATAATTTCTTTGTTTTTCCAGCTTGGATATCCTGACTTTGTTGCATGAGCATTCTAATTTGCAAGGAAAGATCATCTTGAGGATTGTTTGGTGTTGGAGCATACGTGTTGTATTGTGGGATGATAAATGAATTGTATGTAGGATTTTGGTAAGGTGGTGTGTTTGTGTTGAATGGTGTGCATGATGAATTGTTTTGATATTACGGATTTAATGGTGATAATGGTGGTGGTGTGTTGTATGCTCCTTGTGAATTTTGATTCAAGACATTTTGTTGTGAATTTGCATATGGATGTTGTTGGTTGTAATACAAGTCATGTTGGTGTTGTTGTTGTTGTACAAGAAATTGTTGTTGGGAATATTATTGTTGTGCTTGCAAGGCTTATTGAGCCTGTAATTGGGCTTGTACTTGTTGTGCTTGCAATTGAGATTGCACTTGTTGTGCTTGCAATTGGACTTGTGCTTGTTGTGCTTGTTGATATGAAATAGATTGTTGATAAGCAAAAGCATTTTTCCTTGAGGTGATGAAATTGTGTTTTGATTTGGGACATATTGGTTTGATTGAATGTATTGGCTTGATGGATGTTTTAATTTTGTGGAATAAGTGGTGGATTTTGGGGAATCATGTTGTTAGTGGCTTGTGATGGAGGATTGAGTTGATTTTATGGTGGATTTTGTGAAATTATGTTATGAGTAGCTTGTGATGGAGGATTGAGTTGATTTTGGTATTGATGTGTGATCAAATTTTGATTGTTGGACACTTGATTTTGATTTGGCACATGTTGGGTTTGTTGTGAAACTCTTCCTTGATTTTGTTGTGTTATCAATCCTTGAAAAATTTGGGATTTTGATGGAGGAATATAAGTTTGAGGACCCATTTGATTTTGCATTGTTTGAGGGACTCCTTGATGTTGAACCAAAGGTTGGGATACTTGAAATGAGGCCACTTGGTGTTGTGATGTTTGTGGCATACCTTGATTTGGGATCAATTGATTTGGAGGATTACCTTTATTAACTTTATTTTGGGTCAATGAATTTCCTTGATGTTGAGGCACTTGTTGTGGAGCCATTTGATTTTGGGTATCAATTGGATGGTGTTGTGATGATTGAACTTGCATTGTTGTGTTCATTTGTCCTTGGATATTGAATTAGGGTTGTTGAACACTAGGGACATTGGTTTGAACATTTTGGGCATTTGTTGTGATTGAAGAATATGGTTGGGCATGAAATGTTGGTGCCATGTTTGGGTTGTGAACATGTGATGTAAGTGGTATGTTTGGATGTTGAGGGTGTTGAGGAATGGGGATGTTTTGGGGGATGCGTGTGTTTTGAGTACTAAATTTGTGTTGTTCCCTCGACTTTGAGTGTTACCAAGTTGAGTTCCTTGTTGAGTTGCAAGACTAGATGACACCATCCTCTAAATTATAGGTTGGCTTGGTACATGTGATGAGGATGGTTATGTGATGGATTGAACAAAATTTTGGACCAAGGGTTGTGTGATAGATGTTTGAGGAATAGATGCAATATTTACCAAAGGTTGTTCCCTAAGTGTGTTCAATTCAAATGTGGAAGGGAGTTTAGCTCCTTTTTCCAAGGCTAACATGTATTGGGTTGGATTCAATTTCATCATGGTGTTGATAAGATGGTGAGTCTTAGAATCTTGTTGCAACTCAAGTAGTTCATCTACGGTAAGTTCATTGGGATTATTAGTAACATCCTCTACTTGGTAGCCCATTTCTTGTGAAGTTTGAGATGGATTTTGTGATGGAGTTGTGAAACCTCTAGGATCGAATTCTTGCATTGTAAGGTTTTTTCAGTTTGGATCACTCATGGTACATAAATTTTGGTTTTTCTCCATGTCTCTCTTGTGTTTTGACCTTATTGTTACCATAAAAATTGGATAAAATTTTGGAGTAGTATGATGGGATTTATATTGTTGAAACTCTTGAGTTGATTCAAATTTTCCTAAAAGTGAACCTCTAAGGGATTTAGGACCAATGATGCTATGAATTATGAAAGGATGAGTGATGTGGATGATAATAAAACTCTCAATTTTGGACAAAACTAGACTTAGGTTTTGATGCTTGTATTTGATAAGGATGCTAATGAACTTGTAAATCCTAGAAGTAGACTTGTGACTTTAGGATAATTTTTTTCAAAAGGATGTGTGCTAATCCAAATAAGTGTGTGAAAAGGGGTTTGTTTCAAAACATGTAGCTAAATTAGATGATTATTTGATGAAAAAATTGGTCTAGGAGATTTGTTTGTCCAAAATTTAAAGTTGCTAGTGAGATGAGATGTCAAATTTTTTGATGTTGTGTTGGTTGATGTTTGATACTGATGTTTTAGACCTAAGAGGGACTTGTGACTAGATCAAGGTGTTGAAAGACATGCATTTTCTTTTGAGTGTTTGATTTTAAAAGACCAAATGATTGTTTGATGAAGGAACTTTGGTATGATGTTTGAAGGTGTGATATACCCAAAAAAAATTAATAAAAAAAACTTTAAGTATGCATTTCCTTGTTTTCCTTTATTATTGTACCAAAATGTTTGGAATATAAGACCAATGGATACCTTCTTTATGGTTCAATTCTTAAAATTTGATTAATGTGAAATTGCTTTTACCCATGGAGATCTTGATTATTTTTGAAACTAAAATGTCTACAACCAAGCAAAATGTTTTCCACAAAGCTCAAAATTTGTGAAAATCAAAATGCTAAAATCCTAGTCCCCTAGGTTGAATTTGAAATAATGAGTAGAGATATGAACCCAAATACTAGGAGGCCACTAAGATCTATTATTTTAATAAAAACAAGATAGTTCTCTTCAAGTGTACTCCATTATATTAAAGGGTTTAAAATTTTGTGACAATGTTGATGTTTATTTTTGAGTTTAAATGCAAAGCAATGTGTTTACTGACTCAATGGGTGAGGAGGATATTTCACAAGCCTTCTTCCATAAGAATTATTAGTTTAGCTCAAACAAAATCAATTAATAAAAGGGTACGTTACTTCGCAGTAGGCTTACCTCACCCCTGAAAGAGTGATGAACTCAAATTCATTGAGGGGTCAATTAGGACATACCAAGGTAATGTACCACCTTGATACTCCTATATTTGTGAAAGAGAATGAACTGTTAAGCCTTATGCCTAAAACATAAACCATATGTGGTAAGTAACTTTTGGGAACAATGTTATTCATGTGCACTACTTTGAATAATCATTTCAAAAAACTTGGATGACCTCTAAATACAAAGGTTTTTAATGACACCATGAACACCATAGGTATACTTTAGATGGGATACACTAAAGTCTATGGCCTCCCCTAAGCAACCCATTCATTCGCATGAGAGTAGGCCCACAAGGTATAATGTCCACACATTTATGCTACTTACTTTGGTTTTTGCATACTTTGTATAGCCTGCTGGTAAACATGCTTTAGGGTCACCTTGATTTCTCCATTGTGGGATGTGTCTCAAAGCAGGCCCCTCTAACAAAATAAAAAGGACTGTTATTTCTCTTTAGCCAATATTGCATGAAGCACAATGGGAGAGGATGCGTAGCAAGCCTTGGGTGACTCAAAAAGGTTGTAAACTAAGAGTGTTTCTCTTCAGCCAAGATCACACGAAGTGCAAGGGGAGAGGATGTGCACTAAAATTTTACCAATCATAGCAAGAAAAGTAGAAAATGGTTCATTTTAGTGCACTAAAGATAAATGCCATGTTCATTTTAAGCACTAAAACTGAGTGTGAATTTGTCTTATTCAATTTTAAACCAAATTGAAGTGTGAGGATATTTGGTTCAATTTTAATCCAACTTGAAAATGCAAGATATATTGTTCATTATTAATCCAAATTAAAGTGTGAATTGATTTTAAACCCAAATTGAAGTGTAATTTAACTAAAGCATGAAATAAAAAGGCTCGTAGGTCATCCTTTTCATAAGTATTTAGAAACACTTTAAAAATTTAAACAAGATAAGTGTTAGTGAAATTTTTTGCTTCACTCCATGCTTCCATGCTCAAATATGCAAGTTGTTAGTACCAAACTACAAACAAAGATCAAAAACTCATCAAGTTTAGAAATCAATTGAAATTGAAATTTGGATTAACTTTGAAATTTTACCTCTCTGGATTTTTCTACAAGTGTTTCGCTCTATCAAACAAATGCCTTGAAGTTTTGATAAAAATTTCTAAAACTCATCAGGTTTAGAAATCAATTGAAATTGAAATTTGGATGAAATTTGAAATTTTACCTCTCTGGATTTTTCTACAAGTGTTTCGCTCTATCAAAAAAATGCCCTGAAGTTCTGATAAAAAGTGTGCTAGAATTTCAAAGGTGCATTACTTTGCATCATAACAAGTGCGTTGGTCTACAAATGTGTCACTCTAGTGAACTGCAAGTGCATCAACCTATCAAAAACTAGATAAGTCAAATGTGTTAGAAAACAAATACATTGCTCTAGCTTGAAAAAAATGCACTCCAATGCATCAAGTGCATCATTTTGGCTTGAACAAGTGTGTTGCCTTGCCTTGGAAACTTGAAAAACATGAAATTCTCAAGAAAATTTGATCAAAGTTGTAAGGGGGGAAATAAGAATAAGGAAATAGTAATGAAATCAAATGAAAGAGATCAAAGAAAAGGAAAATCCCAACCTACTCATTAAATGAAATTATAAAGCAATGAATCAAGCAATGTAATCATGAAAGAAAACATAAATTGAATTAATGAATTACAATGTTACCATCCCATGTCGAAGTGTATTCGTATCGATGTCAGATTGCTTGGATCAATACGAAACCTCCATTGTTGTGAAAAAGCTTCAAAAGGTATGTTAATGGTTATCAAGGATGTAAGTGTTTTCTCTTAAGAATTCGATAGTCAATTCAACATGACCTCATTACACAAATTCTCTAGATTCTCTGATTGTTTTATAGATTTTCAAGTTTCAGATGAATGATCGAGATTCAATAATGAAAGATCACGATCAACAGTTGAGAACCATTGAGAGGAAATAGATTGATCAATTAACTCCTTTGATTGATCCAATTAAGGATTTTAATTGATAATCAGTGGGATTAGATTGGAATGATTGGTGGGATTGAAGAAGTCAGATTAAGTGTTTAGTGGGATTTAGAAAGTCGGGTTGAGTTAAGAAATAGATGGGTTAGTTAACCAATTAGAGTGAAAAATCAGTGGTCATGATTCACTCAATCAAAAAGGGATGAGGATAATTAATTAATGTTGGAGATGAACGTGCAAGTTGCTTTTGAATTTAACAAATAAAGACATTTATTTGTAATTGACCATGTTGAGCGATTTTGAATAATTGATTTAATTATCCAAATTTAGAGAAGGGAAAGTGGTTTCATTAAATTATTAATGATAAAAATTTAATTGATTTAGATGAATAAGGTATATTAGCTACATAATTAAATAACTTGAGTTTATTTAATTAATCAGGAGGAATAAAGGTATATTAATGATGAAATAGTGAATTAATTAAATAATGTAGGATTATTCAATTAATAGATAGAAATAGGGTTAATTAGTGAAAATGATGTGAAATGCAATTATATTAATGATAATGATGCTAATGATGGAAAAATACAATTCAGGATGTGTGATATGTGTTAGGTCATTTTTGCATGTCTACATTTTGCCCCTCTTTGAGACAAAGTACTAGTTACATTTTTTCAAAGAATTCAATGTTTAGATCATGATTTGAAAAAAAAAATATGCCCCACCATGCCCCAATGGTCAACGAAAAGATAATACGATGCCAGGTTTCCCCCTTGAGAGGTTAGCGAAAAAAAAAGTACTTTTCTGAGTGGGCTCGCAACAAAGTTCCTTTGTAGTTTAGATGCGTAGAGGATGAAAAATTAGGCTATAGGGCCCACTTTTATGGTTTCATATGTTCTAGGGTGCTCAAACTTTAAACCTAGGAGGGTTCCCAAGGTAAAAATTAGGGTTTGGGGGGTTAAAATAGGAAAGTAGGGTTCATTTTTCCTAATTTGCACTTTGAACCTTAGTGAATTCTTTCCTTTGGAGACCAGTTTGCTGCGATTGTCAATTCACAATGGTGAGGATTTCAGGTGCCCCACACAGAAAATATGTAGTTCATTCATTCAGGAGGCCTGTTGATGTAGGGATTGCAATACATACCCCTTCCTTTCTTTTTTTTCATCATTTCCTGTTTGTGTAGTTAATGCTCAAAAATTGTTAGGACAATAGCGGCAATTTCTTGTTTTTCATGTTATTATCTCAATATGACTGCTAGTGTAGTATGTAGGTTTACCGCTATAGTAAAAATAACACACTATCGTTCTAGGTGACCGCTATAGTAGAAACCATTCCCTATTGTTTGATCACTTTTGTGAAAAGTACACGCATGATTGAATAGTTTAGAAAAACAACTATCGTCAAAGGTGTATGCTATCGTAAAAAGTAGACGTTGTTGTAGAAACTAGCCACTATCTTAGAAAATAGTCGTTATCAAAGTAAATAGGGCCGCTAATGTAAAAACATGTCGCTATCATCCTAAAAAGGCTCGATTTTGTTTAAAATGAATGATTTAGATAGTTTGTTTGTAGTTTTAAATTCGTGATTTAATTTTCTACAAATATTTGACATTGTGGGTTGAATGTTTGTAGGCAGTTCTCAAACTTCTATATTCTAGAGAGTGTCATCCATGACAACTGTTTGATTTTATTATTGAATTTCAGGAGGTTGAAAGAGACTTCCTTGACATTGTTGGTCTTCAACATATCTGTTATACATGCCTGAGATCAAATGTCATAGGGTGATGATGACTGCACTGGTCGAGAGGTGGCATTCTGAGATGTTGTCCTTCCATCTTCCTACTATCAAGGTGATGATTAATCCTAAGGATGTTTGGAGGATTCTGCGGATCCCCATTCACGGTGAGCAAGTCACATATGATATCAGGCAAGGTACCCTGACCATGCAATGAGTACTTGGTGTGCAACAACTATAGGTAGTGGAATCTAAGATAGATTTGTCTCCATTTGTTGATGGCTCAGATTCAATGTCTATGGTGCTGGTTGGATTGATTATATGGCCCCTAATGCCTAATCACAAAGGTATGGGATTTCCTATTATTTGGGGCATCTATATAGAGTAGATGATGGAGCACATGATAGTCTACACTTGGGGCCCATGTGTTTTGGCTCATCTATACTAAGATATAACCAGTAAGCAATACAAAGATAACAACAATCTAGAGAGACCTAGAACAACTTATTTTGATTGTTTCCTTATGCTTATTCTTATGGATATTTATTTGCTACTCCTGGATGTTTATGGATGTTTATTTGATGTTTCATTATGCTCATTCTTTAGAATTGACCCAAAAGTAGTTAATCCATCATCCTTTGAAAAACAAACAATTAGACCTACAACAAATCATATCAACATCTTTTCATATCCATAAGTAAATCAAAACATCAACCTAGTGTTAAGACACAAATAAAAACACAACAAATTGGATTATCCTCTTGCTATCATTTTCTAGGATATTAACATCAACCTTTGCTTGCAACCTCAAAGCTAGTTTTAGTAGAGTATCAACATATCCTAGAAAAAAAAGAAAATATGAATCCAAGTCTTGTACACCTTGTTTCCTAAGATTAGCATCTCACCAAAACATCCAAAAAAATCACTCATACTCTTATCCTAGGGTCTTGAGCATCAAATATAAAATCCATAGCAAACTATCAACAACCTTTGACCAAAAGGTTTTCACACATCATCTTCATTCATAATTTTTAACAAAAAATTCTCAAAAAATAAACACCATCCCATTCCATAATTAGTTATCAAAAATTCACCAAGGTCTTGGACTTGTTTATGACTACAACAAGATCTCAATACAAAAAGAGAATGGAAGCCAACAAGAGTAGTTCTAGTGCACCCAAGAAAAACACCACTACTAAGGAACCTCAATCATGGGGTTATAATCCATAAGAACTCTCAACTCCTCAAGGACAACCTACATTTAAAGCTAAACAAAATCAACCACCTAGTGATGAGGAAATATTTCGTGAACATCAAAATATGATTTCTAGGAAAAACCAACCTCCTAGTTCTCAAAATGTCATCATAGAAGAATATGATAGTGCTGAGGAACTTACCGAGAAAAAACTATTAGAGTAATCCCAAGATCCTAAGATGCAGAATCTTATGAAAAAAATTCTTGGGAAGAACACAAACTCGTATTTCCTTACACTAGCACAAAGTAGTGCCAAAATACCCATAGAATTTAATGTGGACATTCTTAAGTATCCTAATCTCATTCCAATAGGATACCAAACGATGGTTAGACAGATACCAAAACCAATGATGGATCCCAAGATACCACCTTTGTTCTCACAAAACAATGATCAATCTAAACCACAACCTATGGATAACCCATTGTATAGGCAACCATCACAAATTGAGAATGTAGTGGTAACATAACAATATCAATCAATTAATTAATTAATTATTAATTACTCAATTAATTAATTAATTAATTAATTAATTATTAATTACTCAATTAATTAATTAATTAATTAATTAATTATTAATTATTCAATTAATTAATTAATTATTCAATTAATTATTAATTATTCAATTATTCAATTAATTAATTATCCTCACCCCTTTTTGATTGAGTAAAGCATGACCATTGATTTCTCACTCTAATTGGTTAACTAACCCATCTATTTCTTAACTCAACCTGACTTTCTAAATCCCACTAAACACTCAATCTAACTTCTTCAATCCCACCAATCATTCCAATCTAATCCCACTGATTATCCAATTAAAATCCTTAACTTGATCAATCAGAGGAGTTAATTGATCAATCTATTTTCTCTCAACAGTTCTCAACCGTTGATCGTGATCTTTCATTATTGAATCTCGATCGTTCATTTGAAACCTAAAAAATCAATAAAACAACCTCCTTCCTTCTCAAAAACGATTGGAGAATCTAGAGAATTTTTGCAAAGAGGACATGTTGAATTGACTATTAAATTCTTAAGAGCAAAAACTTACATCTTTGATCACCATTAACATACCTTTAAAATCTTTTGCACAACAATGGAGGCTTTAGGAACTTCAAGAGGAATGATGAATGCATCACATCTATCAATAGACCCATGTTGTGTATAAGATGCATCAAAATATAGTTTCTATGATGATTCTTTAGTGATAGTGAAGATATACTCATTGGGAAAGTTCATAACCAGTGGGTAGGTATTAATAAGAGGATCCTTAGCTAATTGATCTACAATGATTTATCCTTTGATATATTTTTGATCCACATAATCTATATCAAACTCGATTAATATTATAACCTATTTAACCATATTACCTATTAAGGATGTTCTTGATAAGATATATTTAAGTGGATCAAATTTAGATGTGAGCTTGAAAAAATGTTTGAGCATATAATGCCTTAGTTTCTGGAGCAGAAGACCATTACAAGACATGCCTTTTATAAGGGGGTATAGTTGAGCTCATAGCCAACTAGAGTGCAATTGATATAATATATTGATCTCTCTTTTTCATTCTCCTCATGCTGAGCAAGGATTTTCCCCAACGCAACTAAGGTAGCTGATATGTATAACAATAGAGGTTTCCCTGAGATGGGAGGAATGAGAATAGGTCGATTGACCAGATATTCCTTGATTTTGTCAAAACATTTTTGATAAGAGGAATCCCATTTGAATTTTGTATATTTGTGGAGAAAATTCTTGAAAGTTTGAAAATGATGAACAAGTTGAGCTATGAACCTTTTGATAGATTGTAATTTCTCTTGAAGACTTCTCAAATTTTTAAGTATCCTAGGAGGAGGCATATCCATGATTACTTTCACCTTTGCAAGATCGACCTTGATGCCTCTCCTAGATACAATGGAGTTTACCTAATGTATCTCCAAACACACACTTCTTAGGATTAATTATCAACTAATATTTCTCTAACTGATCAATGATGCATTCAATAATAGCTAGATGTGCTTCTCTAATTTTAGATTCACCTAATAAGTGGTCCACACACTCATCCATGATGATATGGATGATTTCATGGAATATAACATTCATCATTATTTGATACATAGAACCAACATTCTTCAAGCCAAAAGGTATGACTTGATAGTAGAAGGTACCTCATGGGGTTGTGAATGTGGTTGTATGCTAGTCTTCCACTACAATATAAATTTTTATTGTATCTTGAGAATCCATCCATGAGGGACAATATGACATGACCCATTGTGAGATCTAAAAGCATATCGACAATAGGTGGTGGGAATTAATCCTTAAATAAAGTCTTATTCAAGTCTCTAAAATCAATATAAATATGTATGCCCCCAGTCAATTTACCAACTGGGAATATGTTAGAGATCCTTTTCAAAACAATCAATAGGTCAAGTGGAACCTACTTCAAGTAAATTTTCTAGTTCAAATTTGAACAATTGTGTAACTTGAGGAAGCCTCTTTCTGAGTTTTTGTGTGACTAGTTTGGCATTAGGATGGACAACCAAATTACGTAGAACAAGAGTTGGATCTAACTCGAGCATATCAACATAAGACCATGAAAAAATTATAGATTTATGCTGGAGAATGTTAGAAAATATTTGGTATTCCTTAGATGAAAAGGAATTTGTTACATATGTGACCTTAGGCACTGCTTCAGTTCCCATATTAATCTCTTTAGTCTCCTCTATTAGGATAGTATATTTTTTAGGCCACTATGTACGCATAAGGGGAAGATGAATGTCCTCATCTTCTGGTACCTCAGATAAGTTTTCACCAAAAGATACACACTTTTTTTTTACTATTGATGAATCTAAAATTTCCTCAGAGAGGTTTTCATTAGAAGACATCATACTTTTATTTTTTATTTTTTACTTTTGTGACTAAGGGTTTCATCTTCCCCAAGTAGGCATGTGGATTAATCATTTATATAAAATTGGATTTGTGGTCTCTGAGAGGCATATTCTCATGTAATCCCATGAATACTAGGAACGTTTCATTGGTTTGGAAGACATCAAGATTTATAGATCTACATTGGCCCCAAGTAATGAGTTCAGGGTGGTAGAGTGGGAGGTCAATGACCTAAGGATGGTAGTGGCAAAGATGGAGGATAAATCTAAATCATCATATGAAAATTTGATGACCTCTTTTTTAGAGCCGTATCTATGTCCTTGATTATATTTGTTGGTAGGCGGTTCAAGGTGTTGGAGCATACCTTGGTCATGAAGACTCAAGACATTTAACTCATTGAGCCATTTGGTGGGGAATATTATATGTCTCTTGGAAATATTCAAGGAGATTATCAGTATTCTCAGGTTCTTCTCTATAGACCCACTGACTAATGTCCTCTTCAATTTTCTCTTGATCTAATGTACTTCGAGATTAGAATACAGTTCACCCATAACTTATAGTAATAGGTGGTTATTGTGGATTCTAAAGAGGTGGTTTCCCAAAAACATGTAGAGTAAGAGGCATAGAGCCTATATTGAGTGCATTGTTTACTTCATATTCTCCACATCCTTTATCATTGATCTTAATATTAGAAAATTCATATTCAAGGATGAAAAATGGATTGGATGATGAGGATGATGTGTTAGGGTTGACATAGGAGGATGGCAAGCTTGTGTTGGAATTCGTAAACCCTATTCCAAGATAATGATAGGAATGGGGGAATGAAGCCTCAAGAGCATGAAGTACTCAAAAGAATGGGGATCAACATAAATTATAACCTCTAAGCCATTA
>VDFB02000020.1:33151819-33250396 GCA_007258455.2 Sequoia sempervirens
GATCCCCATAATGATTGAGGTAGAAGAAAAATGTCATCATATTCCCATGTGCTATGCCCTCCATTACAAGGTCAAAGCTTCAACTATGATCTTCTTCTTATTTTTTGTTGTGCATTCTTAAATAGTCTAGCCACATGACCTCCTTTTAGCATGCACCCAATTCCTTTTATGGCATTTAATGTCATCATCACTATGTCCAAGTAAAAAAAAATTGCTACAACCACCTCCACCAACTCCTTTAGCTTTTATCCTTGTATTATGTTAGTCAAGAATAAGTTGTATGCTTTGATTTCATGGAAATGACCAACATACCATTGTGAGAAATTGATGATTTTTTGAATGGTTTCTAACTTATCCTCCTTGCATTTAGGAAACATGCACCTTATATGTCTCTTTGTGTCCTCAGGAAAGCAATTACACTCTATCTCCATTTCACAGACTTAGAACGTAGGTCACTTTGCAATTAGTTCCCACTTTATGCTTCAAATAATTCCTTGGATATTGTTAAAAAACTTAGGTAAATCTTATGAAAGGTAATTTCACTTCCATTTTTTATACCAAAATCTCGAGTGAGAGATATGATCCTCAAAGGCTTCTTGGATCCTGTCACCATATTCCCAAGGATGTGATGTATTGGTGATAGAGAATACATACCAAACCAATAAATCCACTTACATTTTTTCCAATGCTACTATCTCCTCCATCCCTGGCCAAGAATCTATCTTATTACTTGTGATAATCAGAGAGGACTGGGTCACCCCATATTTTACAAGGAGATCCACCACCGAATTTGCTTCCCTATAAACATGTGAAATTGTGAAGTCAAAAATTTCTTGCAAAAGGAATCTCATGATGTTTAGATGAGGATAAAGATTCTAATTCACCATGTGACTTCTCTAAACATCTTCAATGCACATGATTGAATCACCCTCAATTCCAATTCCTTGGAGTTCCAATGATTGCTATTTGGAAAGCCCCTCAATTAATGCTTCAAACTTAGCTTTATTTTTAGAGCCTATTAGAATCCTTTTAGAAACTACCCATGATAGTTCTCTTGTTTCATTTCTAATAGTGAAACCTACTCCCAAGATGCTTGGGTTCCCTTTGAAACCGCCATCGAAGTTTAGCTTCAACCGACCAATTAGCGGGGAATTCCCATTTAGTTCCCTTCCTTTTCTCCAAACTATTATACCCCATGGAAGGTTGCTATGAAATATTTAAGGATCCAATATGTTTCATTAGTGCATCATCCCAACTCAAGAACATGGACTTCTTCTTCTTTTTGGCATTATCATTCAAGAATTCACAAGTGCCCCTTCAATAATTGTTATTAAATCTTCTCTAGAGTTATGGGTTTCTTTGAAAATTATGTAATTTAGTTCCTTCCATAAGTGCCATATTAGCATGGAAGGAGAAACTACCCAGATATCTTTCTAGTATGTTGTTCTTTTCATTATTGGATATGAGTTGAGCACCACCCTTAGATCATTCGACCTATGGCCCATCCAACCCAATTTTAGTTATAGCCAGTCCTAACATGCCAAGAAAAAGGGGCAATTAAAGTAGCAACTGGTATGTTGTTTCCTCATTTGCTTTTCACATCATGCATTGTGAGGGGTCTAGTATTTTGATCAAACAGAAGTGGCCTCCAATTAAATAATTTTTATGGAGCATGATCCAAGCAAAGCAACCTATCTTGGGCATGACCCCCCACCCCCAACATAGGCTAATTGGCCAGTTATCCATCCCCCTTTGTATTTATAGTTTGTAACCTAACTGAGCAGAGTACTCTCTTGATTTGGCACCACACCAAACAATTATTTTTGGCTCTTGGTTTAGACTTAAAAATAACTATGAGGTTAATTCCTTCAAACGTTCTTTTTCCTTCCCACATATTAGAGTTGAAGTTGATCCAAGCATGCTCTCAGTTATAATTTGAATGATATAATTTTCCACATTCTTCTCCTTTAACTTAAAAATTATGTCCATACATGATCTAAGCACCACATCCTCTACTAAATGTGTCTTGTCATTCTGAGAATCTGACCATAAGTCTGCAAAATAACCATCATTGACTTTCCCAGTTAGGTGTTCAATCATTACTTTCCTACATTCTCACATAAATTTCCAGACATGGGAGTTGGTCGAGGCATTAGAAATTGTTAGGATTATATATGGTTCATTGCAATCCAAATACGTGTTTTGCATAATTCTGCACCATAGCTTGCTAGATGATGTATACATCTTCCATACCAACTTCGTGTCGAGTGATAGATTTTGGAGCTTCAAGTTTTTTATGCCAACTCCACCATTGTGTTTCTCATCTTTAACCTTGTCCTAATATATGAGAGGAATTATTTTTTATTCATTGGATCCTTCCTAGGGGAACTTTTACAAGATGCTATCCAAGTTAGATAAACCTTTATTGGTGAGTTGGGTATTGGACATTGTGTAAATTGGTATTGCAACCAGTACCACCTTAATCATTGTAATTCTACTTACCAAAGTGAACCATCGATCTTTCCATGAAGTGACACACCTTCTGTAGTTATTGATAACATCAACCCCTACAATTGACCTTACTATTCCTCTGAAGATCCAAATGCCTAAATATTTGCACAAGATAGAATCTGTTCCATGCCCAAGTAGGCCAAATATCTTCTATATTAATTTTTGGTGATGAAAAAGAACACTTTTTATTTCTCTTTGTTTATAAGTTTCCTCAAAAACTCCACATATTTATTGATAATTTCCTTAATAACCTTGGCTTCCTGAATTGTGGCTTCTTCGTAGAGTACCGTATCATCGACAAATTGGAGATGTGTGATTTCTTTTACATTTTTTCCATCATTAGTCCCTTCCATCTCCCCTTTTCCCACTATCTCTCTATCATTTGGCCAAGCGCTTCATTCATGATCAAAAAGAGGAATGGGGAGAGGGGGTCCCCTTGTCTGATCCCATTCAAAATTTCAAATAAGCCACATGATGTGCCATTTACTAGTATGAAGAAGTAAACTGTTGAAATGTAATAGGCAATCATCTCTAGCTAGTGATCATTGTAGCAAAATATTTTTAAGACAATCAATAGAAACCTCCACTTCACTTTGTCATATGCCTTATGTCGTGTTTGAGCATCATACTTCTTTGTTGACCATAGTTAATTGAGTGAATTTTTTTATTTGCTATGATGATCCTCTCAACTATTTCATGCCCAAGGGTAAATCCTTCTTGGTTGATTGAAATTAATTTGTCTAGTGTTTGCTTTAGTCTGGCTAACATTGCCTTTGCCAAGATTTTATAAATCATATTAAATATGGAAATGGGCATGTAGTCACCAAACGATTTGAAATCTTCTTTTTTCAGAATTAATTCTATTACTATATTATTCATGTACCATATGAATCTTTTGTGCTTCCTAAAATACTCAACAATCCTCCAAATTTCCTTTCCTAGGAAGTAACAACACTTTTGGTAGAACAAGGTTGGAAATCTATATGGCCTACTTCACTTCCTCTTTCATGAAGGGTACAATGAGGAGTTCATTATGTTCCTCAGAAATGATCTTGGGGATGTAGTAAAGTGTTGTGTCTATGTCAATTCAATGTAGAAGGATATCACTTCTTGTTGTACCTCATTCATGAATAAAATGGTCTTTCCATCTGAGCTTTCAATGGATTCAATTTTTGGTGGGTCTCAATTCGTTTGCACTCCTTCCATCTTTGACCTTGCTTCATCCATACTCCTTACTTTGTAATTCCTTATTAGGGGTGGGACCAGACTTATTCATTTTCCTTGTTTGGGTGGAGAATGAAAGGAAAAATAGGTGGTGGAAATAGTTTCCTACACTGAATCTATCAGGAGAGAGTTGCAAAAAATTCTAAACCAATTAACATTTATAAATTCAGATGCACATCTAAAAACACATAAACAGATATTCAAAACAGAATAAACTCATAACATAGCATATACATGGGAAAACCCTTTTGGGAAAAAACCCACACTCCAAAAACTCAACTCAATTGTATTAATCAGCAACAACAATAGTTACAATACAATCTCAAAGCTATGCTCTTCAGTAGTTTTCACACTATTATAGGATTCTTGAATAATTCTAGTAGCATAACGACGTCTCTGAAAATCTTCAACTTGTCTCATAAAATGTGCTAAGGCACCAACATATAAATAGAGCTCAACATGAAAAGTTCGACTCCCATGGTTTCTAAAACCAACTTCAAATCCCAAGAGGTAAGTTGTGACAAAAACAATAACTTGCTAATCCATGAAATGTTGCACATAGCAACTTCCAAAAGCAACAACACCTATTCATCTATAATGATCATCTTGCCAAATACAATGTAAGTTCAACATAAAAATTGCAATAACCAAGAATACGTTCTTTTCTTACCTCACACCACTTAACAAATGTGAACTACACCATAAATTCCAGCTACTAAAATACAACTCCAATCTATAATAAAATTTGCAAACCAAGACTCTCCAATCAACAAAGGAAATTTCCAAATCAATTTCCACTCCAAAATGGAAATATATGACATCTCCCCAAAATATAGTATCTTCCAAGTGAGTTTGATGTAGGAGCACCCTAGCTTGCAAGCAATCTTGCATCAACCAAAAATATTTGCATTCATGTTTTCTTGCATTTCAGTAGTTAGTTGTTAGGACCCAGTCTCAATATTTCATACTGCATTGTAATATCAGAGCTCACAAAGTAGGATATATGATCTTCATTGCAACATCTACATCATATCCAAAATTCAAGTGTTTTGGATATCCTAGTATGAAGATATCACTAACAGAATATCAGCTATAATTGGACAAAGAGCATTCACCAACCAGTCTTGGCTTTTCAAGTGTGCGGACCCATCCTATGACTTGTGGAGCTCAGGAAACCATTTCATAAGGATGCACATCCATCGAGGAACCTTCGTTCTAATCTACATCATGTTTATCCAAGGATCAAAGGAGAATCACATGTTTTGGCTGACCTTCACATGTTTCATCAACTTTGGGGATTGAGACCTCTTAAGGCCGACGTGGACCTTTTCTGAAGCTGGGAATTGATACATATATATAGGAATTGTGTAGTTGCATTAGGTAGTAGTTATGGTAGTGATATAGAAGTAGGAAGATATAGGAGATAAGGGCTTCGACCCGCATTATATTTATGGGCTTAGTGCCATATCATTCTATAATCTGTAAGCAAGAGAGCAGGGCATGTTACCTATGAATATTTGATCATTATCTATATATCCATGTGGGATTGTTATTCCAATTCTTTGAGTTTCCATTGTGTTTACTCTTGTTACAAGGTTGGATAGTCCTATTCCTGGACCCTCCATCCTTTACTACACCAAGTGTTATCAGAGCAAGTTGCAGACCTTGGGAGAGGAGAGCGAAGTTGAGCAAGGCATTCCATAAGATATTTGTGTGGACATATCGTTGACTTGAGGCAGCCTACTTGTGTTTGTCAATAGATTACCGATTGTGAGCCAGTTGCAACCCTGTAGCCAGATTTCCAACTTGAGGTAGTTGCATCAGATCCTAGGAAGAGATGTCGCCGAGGAGAATTCATACTACTGTTAATGTTGCTGGAAAGATGGATGACATGATGGAAATGATGCGAACAATGAAAGTGAGATTGGATGATGTTGAAGAAGACAAAAGAAAATGATTAAACCCTAGACCTAATGATGAAAGTGATGATGATGAAGTTCAATCTATAGACCTAACTGAAGAAACCTCAGAAGAGGAAGAATCAGATCAGATGAAGATGTTGAAGGCTATTTTAAAAATAGGAAAGCAACCTAGAATGGAGATTTCAAACTATATCGGTGACCCAAATCCTGAAGAGTTGATTGATTGGGTAAATGACATTGAAGAATACTTTGAATATGACGAAATTGAAGATCCGGAGAGAGTGATATTTGCAAAGACTAAACTAAAAGTACATGCTGCAATATGGTGGAAGGAAGTTCAATTGGAGAGACAAAAAAAGGTAAAGAAAAGATTGTGAAATGGGATAAAATGGTGACAAAATTGAAGAACCAGTTTATACCTGCGGACTATGAGTTGGAGTTGCTAAAGAGATTGCAAAACCTGAGACAAAAGGAGAAGACTATGAAAGAATACACTGAGGAATTTCATAAGATCATCATCAGGATTAGACATAGTGAAGCAAGCAAGGAGAAAGTGGCAAGATATATAAATGGGCTGAGGATGAACATTTAGGAAGAGTTGAGTCTGGTAAGGATGAATTCGATAGAAGAAGCATATAAGTTTGCATTAAAGGTGGAGGAAAAGCTAAACAAGAGACATGAATAGAGGAAAACAGGAAGTTCTAGAGTAGAAAAACCATATGCAGAGAAAAACAAGGACAAAGATTCATACCGCAAGGAAGAGAGGGATTTCAATTCATACCATAAATTATTACCTCCAAAACAGAGGAGGCTACAATTCTTATTGTAATGATGGATACCAAAGAGATGAGAAAGGATGTGACAAGAGAACTTTCAGAGGAACCTATTTTAAGTGCGGAGGATAAGGACATAGAGCATTTGAGTGTCACCAAGAAAGTAAGAAGAATGAAAATCATGCAAGAACTGGATATGCAGAGGAAGAACTAGTGGAATCACCAAGTTTTGGAGGAATTCCTGAGAGGGGAGAATCATTATTCACGAGGATAGCACTATTCTAGGAGAAAGTAGTACCTAAGGAAGCACCGCAGAGGAAAAGTTTGTTTTGGACTAGATGCAAAGCAGGAGGTAAGTGTTACAAAGTTATCATTGATAGTGCTAGCACAAATAACCTATTTTCTAAGGAAATGGTGAAAAAATTGAATTTGGAAAGAAGAAAACATCCAAAGCCTTATAGGATAGCCTGGATTCAAGATGAACACAAGATACTAGTAAGTGAGCAATGTTTAGTAAAATTATGTATATGATCATATCATGATGAAGTACTATGTGATATTATGCCAATGGATGTATGTCATATGTTTTTTGGGAGATATTGGTAGTATGATAAGAAATCTATACATGATGGGAGAAAGAATACCTATACCATAATTTCCAATGGAAAGAGAATCACCTTGACACCTTTAGAAGATGAACCTGAAAGAAGTGAAGTATGTGGTACAACTAGAATCAATTTGGTAGATGGAAGGAAATTTCTAGATGGATTGAGACATGAAAAAATGTGTTTTTCTTTGATTCCAAGGAAGTTTGGAGCCCTAGATGCAGAGAGAATCACCATAAGAGAAGAAGAATCACTGGAGAAGGAAGTCACTGAACTATTAACAAGTACCAAGATCTTGTATCAGAGAATGTGCCTAATGGATTACCACCAATCCAGAGTATCATTCATCATATAAATCTTATTCCAGGAGCTTGTTTTCCAAAAAAAATGCACATTGGATGACACCAACAAAGAATGCAGAGCTAAATAGATAGATACAGGAACTGCTAAAGAAAGGATTTATCAGAGATAGTATGAGCCCATGTGCGGTACTAGTTGTACTTGCACATAAGAAAGATGGAGAATGGAGGATGTGTATAGATTCAAGGGCTATCAATAAGATCATTGTGGAGTATAGATTCCCATTGCCTAAGATGGATGACATCATGGATAGTCTGAGTGGAGCAAATTATTTCACCAAGATAAACCTAAAGAGTGCATACCATCAAATCAAGATCAAAGAGGGAGATGAATGAAAGACTGCTTTCAAGACAAATGAGGTATTATATGAGTGATTGATCATGCCATTTAGACTAAATAATGCACCTAGTACATTTATGAGGCTGATGAATGAAGTCTTGAAGAAATTCTTGGTCAAGTTTTTCATTGTTTACCTAGATGATATTCTAATTTTCAGTAAGACTAAGGAAGAACATTTGGAGCAAATCAAACAAGTATTTCAAAGGTTAAGAGAAGAGAATTTGTTGATAAACATTAGGAATTGTAGCTTCATGAAGGAAGAACTAGTTTATTTTGGGTTTGTAATATCTGTGGAAGGATTGAAGATGGACCTTAAGAAGGTTAGAGCAATAGTTGAATGACCTACGCCTGTGAACATTGGAGAAGTAAGCTCATTTCATGGACTAGCAACTTTTTACCGAAAGTTCATCATAAATTTTAGTAGTATTTTGATGCAGAGTAGGGTGGAAATCATCAAACAATCACAATTTGATCACCTTTGAATAGTCTTTCAACCTTGAAAACTCTAATTTAGTATTTTCTCACAATTTCATCAATCTCGCTTGTAGCATAGCAAACAGGGTGTTTTTGTCATAACTTCCAGAAAATGACTCAAACCCACATTTTGAAGACTGATCTAGATACCCTTTTTGGATTTTCAAAACATTTCAAGAGTGAATGTATGATTTTTTTGGAACAAACCCCTCAAAAACTTGCTGCTACATTTGACAATAGGCTTAAAAGAGCAGAAATTCACCCTTTTTTGGTCATAACTTTAGAGAAAAGCTCCAACCCACAATATAAAACCTATTTTAGATACCTATTTTGAAGTTATTCAACATATCTCAAAATAATAATGGGTTTCTTTGGAACACAACCCTTTATTTTCTACTGCTACGCTTCCTTCTAGGCCTAATTAGGCTCCTACAACATGGATCTTATTGATTCTACACACTCCAGCCAAAACTCCATTCCAATACCTTGGACACATCAAATTATGTCTGCACGTGCATTTTTCATCATCTAAAATGATCCCCTAATAATTCTTCAACAAAACCCTACATCTATGTATCAAAATTTATCAAAACAAGTTCTTTTCCAGCCTAGGTCATCATCATATCTACACAAAACACTCATCCCTGCTCTTTCCAAATTGGTGAACACAAAATAAACCTAATCTACCTCCATTCCATCGATTTTGACAATATTTCAATGGTGGAATGGAGAGTTCTACATTTTTCTTGCTTTCAAACCCTCAAAAATAGGGTTTCAAGACCAGTTTTAGTAAAACTTCTACAAAATCTTCAAAATTTAATGAAAAACTCTCAAACCAAAACCAAAAGAAGCTTAACTCATCCATCTACCAATTAAAACTCATAAAATTTCACATTTTGATCATACCAGGCCGTACAAGATCTTGTAGTAGCAAAATATTATGAAAATTGCAAGAAAAGTGTATTGTTTGATATTCAAATTTGAAATTTACAACTTCAACCCTTCACCAACATGTTCCAATTCTTTTTAAAGCATCCCAAACCTTCCCCAACTGAAAAAAACTAACTCCTAACCTTCCTTAATCATTTGAATCTTCATCTTTCCATTCTTGCACTTTTTGCATTTTTGCACATGGCAACATTTGCAAGAATTGACAATTTTCACACCCTATCACCTAATGACTAAAAAACATGACAAAATATGTCAAGTGGTGTTTAAAATTCCTTATTACACCACACAAGACTCAAATACCCAAAACTACCACATTTTACCATATTTACGAAGTTTGACTAGGTGCCCCTGCACCATATTTGCACACCTATGACAAAGACAACGAGGGGTGGCCGAAAGGAATTCTAGTGGACATCAGGAGCAAAAAGAGTTTTGAGTTGTTGAAGTAAAAGGTGACAGAACAACCTATTTTTGTACTACCAGACTTTGATAAGGTATTCCAAGTAGATTGTGATGCTAGTGGAAGTGCAATAGGAGCCGTGTTAAGTCAGGAAGGGAGACCAGTAGCCTACTTTAGTGAAAAATTGATTGATGCTAGGAGAAGGTATTCAGTTTATGATCAGGAATTCTATGCAATAATACAAACCTTGAAGGAGTGGAGACATTACTTGTTACCTAAGGAATTTGTGTTGTATATGGATCATCAAGCTTTAAAATATTTGAATAGTCAAGGGAAGTTGAACCAGAGACATATGAGAGGGGCAGAGTTCTTGCAGAGTTACACATTTGTGTTGAAGCACCGGAGTGGAAAGTCAAACAAGGTTGTAGATACATTGAGTGGGAGAAAAAGTTTGTTGACAAAGATAACAATTGAAGTATTAGGTTATGAAGAACTGAAGCATATGTATGAGGATGAAATTGATTTTGTTGAGGCGTGGAAGGCTTGCAAGGAACCTGTAGAGACAGATAGAAGCAAATGGTTGGATTATTTCATTCAGGAAGGTATGTTATTCAAGAACAATCAGTTATGTATCCCAAGAAATTCAATGAGAGAGAATTTTATCAAGGAAAAGCATAATGGAGGATTAGCAGGATATTTTGGAATTGATAAGATCGTAGCATTGATGAGTGAGAACTATTTTTGGCCATAGTTGTATAAGGATGTCAGGAAATATGTTCAAATTTGCAAGATTTGTCAAGTTACAAAAGGAAACAGTCAGAACACTAGAATGTATACACCATTGACAGTACCAGAGAGACCATGGGAAGACATTAGCATGGATTTTATGTTGGGATTACCCAAGACACCCAGAGGATTTGACTCTATATTTGTGGTTGTGGATAGATTTTCTAAGATGATGCATTTTGTACCTTGTAAGAAAACTAGTGATGCAGTACATGTTGCAGACCTATTTTTCAAAGAGATTGTGAGATTACATGGACTACTAAAGAGTATAGTATCAGATAGAGACACTAAATTCATTGGATATTTTTGGAAAACATTGTGGAAGAAGATGAAGACAAATTTGAAGTATAGTTCAGTATTTCACCCATAGACAGATGGACAAATAGAAGTGGTAAATAGGATTTTGAGGAACTTGTTGAGGTGTTTGATTGAAGGTAAGGCGGGAAACTGGGACTTAATACTACAACAAGTAGAATTTGCATACAACAATTCAGTAAACCAGAGCATAGGGAAGACAACCGTTGAAATTGTGATAGAATAACAACCCAGAGGAGTAGCAAAATTAAGAGATATCATTATGGAGAATAAAAGAAGTGTGGAGGAAGAAGAATTTTTAGGATTCATGGAGATAATGCATACTCAAGTTAAGGAGCATCTGAAGAAGATGAGCAATACATACAAGGAGAAAGCAGATGAGAAGAGAAGACATAAGGAGTTTGCAGTAGGAGTGGAAGTAATGGTATATATGAGAAAAGAGAGATTTCCAGTTGGGACATATAATAAGTTGAGGATGAAGAATTTTGGACCTTGTAAGATCATCAGGAAGTTTGATTTTGGAAATGCATATGAAGTGGAACTACCGAAGGAATTTGGAATATCACCTATATTCAACATTGTAGACATATACCAATATCATGAAGGAGAGTCACCAGAGGACAAAGAAGTTGGTTTGCAAGACTAGATAGCATATCTTCTAAAGGAAATTGAGGAAATTTTAGACAATAGAGTAAGACGTAGTACCAGAGGAAGGAAATACAAGGAATATCTAGTCAGATGGAAAGGAAGATCGGAGGAAGATTCATCATGGATTTCTCAGGCTGAGGTGCACCACATTGGTTTTCCTCTAGCCCCAAGAAAGTGAGAGGATCACTTTTCTTCAACCTCAGGTGTCTAATGCAGGAGCATCCCAAGTTACAGGAAATCTTGCATCAACCAAAAATATTTCCACTCATGTTTTCTTGCATTTTAGTAGTTAGCTTCTAGGACCTAGTCTTAATATTTCATACACATTATACTGCATTGTAACATCAAAGCTTAAAAGTAGGATATATGATCTTCATTCCAACATCTACATCATATCCAAAATTCAAGTGTTTTGGAGATCCCATTATGAAGATATCGCTAACAGAATATCAGTTGTAATTGGACAAAGAGAATTCACCGACCATTCTTGTCTTTTCAAATGTGCGGACCTATCCCATGATTTACAGAGGTTAGGAAACCATTTCATAAGGATGAAAATCCATCGAGGAACCTTCATTCCAATCCGCATCATGTTTATCCAAGGATTAAAGGAGAATCATATATTTTGGGGTTTGAGACCTCTTGAGGCCAATGCAGACCTTTTCTAGAGCTAGGAATTTATATATAGGCATTGTGTAGTTGCATTAGGCAGTAGTGATGGTAGTGATAGAGAAGTAGGAAGATATGGGAGATAAGGGTTTTGACTTGCATTGTATTTTTGGGCTTAGCGCCATATCATTCTATAATCTGTAAGTTGGAGGGTAGGACATGTTGCCTCTGAATAGTTGATCATTATCTATATATCCATGTAGGATTGTTATTCCAATTATTTGAGTTTCCATTGTGTTTACTCTTGCTGCAAGGTTGTACATTCCTATTCCTAGACCCTCCATCCTTGACTGCACTAGAGTTCCAACTTCCTTAAAAAATAGGGATTATTCCATCTCATCACCTGCCATGTAGGATGCCACCTCACAAAGAGGTCCCACAAAGATGAATGACAACTTAGGAAGTTAATAACTTAGGATAAAAATAATTATGCAACAATTAATTAAAAAATAATTCACCATGTTGAGACTCTAAGGTTGAGACACCTTAATCCCAACAAAGAAGGCCTCTCCCGATCTCCTCCATATTCTTCCACTTCGTGTCCTTTTTTGGCCACACCTTATGGGTCTTCCATGGCTTTGGATAGTTAATGGTCATGTGGTTCCTTTTTTCTACAGTTCAGACAAAAGAAATTATGTTCTCCAATTTCTACCATCTATATCTAGTCACCCTGGAGGGATTTAAGCATGATGTCCCTTGGAATCTCTTAGATTATCATGATTTGGATTCACGCATACATATATGAGTCCCTCTCCAAAAAATTTGTATCTATATCAATTAGGGTTGCAAGTGATTAGAATTATTTCGACCAAAATTTTGATGGTAGATTATACAATTTGATCCATTTTGGCGCATCATAAGGCTCATAATTCCTAGGGTTGAATCTAGGAGTCTATTTCTGCATGTAAATAGGGAAATCATCTATCTTCCATAAACCTTGTTCTATTTTGTATTAATTTCAATTTTATCTTGTATGATACTTGACTTCTGTTGATGGGTGTTTTAGGACTTTCTCAACACAGTCAGTGCATAGGTGCACTACCTCTCTTGAAAGGTAGAAATCCGCAAGCAAGTTTCCAATCACTACCCCAAGGTCTCGCAGGTGTCAGGTCATGACATGCAGGGAATTCCTCAGTTGATGTTTGATGTGATTTTGCTGGTAATCACAGGGAAAACTTACGTAATTTTGTTGGAGACGAAGTGGATCTTGAAAATGAAGTTCCTAAGATGGGAAGTTGATGTGCAATTTGCTGCAGGTTTGAACAACAATCTGAAACTCTAATGTTATCTTACGATTTGGCTTTACAATGTGCAATGAACCTTAGCATAGGTCACTTCTTAAAAAAAGGGAAAAAGGCAGGGAAGAGAAGAGGTTCTTGGATCAAAAACTAACTATGAACAGTGATCATGGAGGGATCTACTATGGATAGGTTCCTTCAAACAAATTTTATTTAACCAAAAAACTCACAGTATCACTAAATTTGTGTTGTCTTCTAAGGACTGCAAATGTTCTACTATTCATTCACCATAAACATGCATGAATAAAAGATAAAAGTTTGGAGCAGCTTTCAATTTAAGTCCAAACTAACTTTACACAGCCATCTACCATCAGTAAACAACAAAAAGTATGGACAAGAAAGGCATCTACAAAGTAGAAATCTTCATAACCATTGAACAACACTACTAAATCTATCTAAGTAATCTAACACCAACTGAAACAACAAAATAAATCTAACTAAATCAGCTAACTATGGGAGATGAATCATGAAACATTCAAAGAAACTCAAAAATCCACCAAAGTCAATGAATTTCTATTAAAATTTATGCAGCATGTCTTTACAACAACTCAACTCTCTCTTGAAAATGAGAGGAGACCCACTATTTATAGTGTTCAAAAAGAAAAATGAATGGCCAAGATTGATTTGCATTGTGTGGCCAAGATTCACTATAGACTAGGGTTTCACCTACCCCCAAATATATTACAATTTAAAATACATCTCTTGTCTTTTTCCCTATTTCGTCCTCTAGTGGCAACACTGTAGCATTTTGTCTTCTAGCTAATTTCCTTTGCTACAACTACTTTGTGAGGAACTTGTCATCAATTATCGGGTTTCCTTCCTATTTCTTCAAGGTAGCATATTCCATAAACTTGTTCGTCAGCACCTAGAGTTTCTCGATCTCCATTATGTTGGATTGGAGCACCTGGTAGTTCCATTGTTTAGATCGGCCCTTAAGTGTATCCCAATATTCATCACACTTGGTCATATTATCTCTGACTTGTTTAGATTGGGTGAAGGCCCGAGCAACAAAATTCATGAAATCCATGGTGAGCTCTCCTGACATTCAATCTTCTATCTTCTTACAAAAATATGACTTCACCTTTTCTAGATCAATCTCGACAGTGGGCAGATCACACCCTGTCATCAATTTCAAATACTCAATACGATTGGCCCTAAAATCCTTGGCCCAATCAATGTATAGTTCCAACTTGCAGAGGACTTACTCTAGCACCTCTTTCTCATGGTCAAAATTCATCTTCCATGTTTCAACCGGCCAATGATTGTCCTCTGTGAACATAAGGTCTTCTTTCCATACTTTGGGAGGTAGCTTGAGGATGGCCTCAATTTTGGGTTAGGTGGATTCATAAATCCCTGGGAATTCAATGCAAAACTTCCTCGTGCCCTCCAAGGTTTTTTGGAATTCCAAGAATTTATTGGTTGTCCTAACAATGCAAATGACGCCCATGTTTCCAACATATAGGACTTGCTAGAACCAATCTTTCATAGTCTTTCTCCAATTTTTCCTTCTCTCGAGCTTGTTGATTTTCTCCTTGGACAACAGCTGGGGCGGGGCCAAGGATGTGATAGGAAGCTCTTTCATTGATGACCATTGTTGAATATAGGTTGTTAAGTCAACCAATTGTGTCTTGATCTCGTCCTTGGAGAGTTTGTCCTTGTACATTAGATACGCCACTATGGCAACAGATCCTAAAGGTGATCTATTTTTTGTTCTCTTGATGTTGTCCCCAAGTCGATGGTGGAAACATTGTAACCTATCCCTTCTTCATTCACCACTAGTGTGGCTACCTACACAGTCCTAGATCTAGAAGCGTCCATTGTCAGCTTGGATCTA
Organism: Sequoia sempervirens; assembly: GCA_007258455.2. NCBI lineage: Eukaryota > Viridiplantae > Streptophyta > Pinopsida > Cupressales > Cupressaceae > Sequoia > Sequoia sempervirens. Next base: position 33,166,929 of record VDFB02000020.1, read on the forward strand.
ACTTTGGCTTCTTCTCTTTTTTGGTGTTGATCTGAGCTCGGGCCAAGATGGCCTCTAATCTTGCTCTTGGATCCCTTGGAGTAGGAGCTTTCTTCTCAAATTTCTTTTCCATCCATTCAGGCATCTGAGGTTTTCCCTTGGGTGATTCATGATCACCCTCCTCTTCATTCTTCTTGATTTCAATCTCCTTATCCTCGGGAGCTTCTTTCTATTTCCTTGTGTCTTCTTCTTCTTCATTGGAGTCCCAGATGAACACTATGCATTTGATGGGGGACTTAGTTGGAAGGTGTTCCTTGGGGCTGTCTTCCCCTTCAGTATCCTTTTCTTCTTCCTCATGCCCATGTTCTTTAGGGTGCTCTATTTCTGAACTCTTATGGACTTCAGCCTCTTCTTCAAGCTTTCCCTCTTCTTTACTCTCCACCTCCTCACACCGAGGTGGCACATCTTCCTCTTTCTTTTCTTGGTCTTCTTGTTCAACTGAGAGGGGAATTTCTTCATCTGGCTTAGAGATTTCCTCCTGCTCCCCAGTTGGAAGTGCAATGTTTTCTTCCATTTTATCACTTAACTCCTTTTCTTCCTTAGAGGGTGGCTTTTCTATTTCCTCTCTGACATCTTTAAATTGTTAGGCCAACTCTTCATCGAGATCTGCATCAAAGGTTTGTACAATGTATCTAGTGTTGGCATCTTCTTCTTTGTAACTCTTGGAGGATTTTGTATCCTCTCCTTCGCAAACTACCTTATCAATTTGTAGATGTTGGTGCTCCGGTTGTTCATGGTAGTCGTCTGCTTCCTCCTCCAATGCCCTTGTTGCTTCCTTTTCCTACCTTTCCAACTCCTCATATATTTGCATCATGGATTTCATCTCTAGTGGTTCAGTTGGAGGCTTTGAGACAAGAACGCTGGCAAGAACCTATGCCGGGGTAGCCTGGATGGTCAGATTAATCAATACTTCAGAAATATCAAACTAGACATTCTACATATATCGTGAAAATGTCTCTGGAAGTGAGTGTTGACATGGGAATTTTTGTTGTTGCTAGTGAAAGAGACATGGTTGGAGACAGGGAAGTAGAAGAAAGTGGAGAGGTGGTGGTAGAAGAAGAATCAATCATTATGACTAGTCCAGTAGGTGAAGAAGAGGCAAGGTGGACCGATATGTCCATTGTAGGTGAAGTAGCCACCATGGCCGAAGAAGTAGATGTAGGGGCAGTAGTAGTGGAAACAGTTGGTGGAGATTTTTTTGCTCGATCTCCATTTCCTCTCCCTCATGGAGTGAATCTTTTTGAATAACTGGCATCTCAGTGATACTAGCTGATTTCTTATGTTTCTTGGAAGGTTCACCTTCCGAGGCCTTTCTTGCGTATAGCTTTGGATTGGGCTGCTACTCATCAGTTTTTTTTCTTTTCCTTGACCGACTGAGTGGAAAGGATTTTGAAGTTTCTCCTGTTGAGGTAGTAGCTGCCTCACCATCTGTTCCACTTGGCTCACTTTTGAGCCCCTCATAGGTCAGAGTGGCCCCTTACTGCTTCAATTGAGAAACTTTCCCATCAATCCATTCTTTTGTGTGAGCCTCGACAGACTTGGTCAAGATATCAAGTTCTTCGACCTCCTGTTCATCCCAGTCAATTAGTGGTAGTTGTAGATTAGTAGCTACACCATATCCAGGGTCTATTATTGTGTTCTCATCTTCCTCAACCTGGTCAGGCACTGGGAACAGGTTTACCCTCTTTACAAAGTATGCAGTCATTCGCATATAGTCCCTCATCTGCACCTCATTTTTGTCTTTACAATTATCCCAAAAGTCCTCAACGCTATGCAGATGGGCATATTTGGGTCCAAGCACCTTCTAGATATGGCCATATGGATCCATTTGTGGTCGGGTAGTGTGGAGTCTCAAATGGTACTCTGCCAGCTCCTCAGAATTATGGGCGCATTGTGAGGTATGGAGCTTTTACATCCCTTGGCCAAAGGATAGGGGATAAGGAATCCCTACCAAATGTTTGCTGCTCAAGAGGGTGTGCACATGTTGTAGCTGCCGAGAGAGCTCCAATAGTATTATCCAGTCATTAGGATATGAACAATTTTTGTTATTGCTTTGGTAGACATATTAGTTGATATATTCTTGTCCCTGTCCACTATTGTTTGGGTCTCTGGTTGGTACGCCTCCCTACAAGCCATTACTAGCTCAGGGGCAACAAGAGCAGAAGGGAAACCTGAATCCTTGGATATTCCACTACCTCTAATTAATCTTGCATTCTTTGAGGATCCCCTTCCAATCTGTGGTGATTCTGGATCTTAGGGGTTCCCCCTAGAATTGATACTTCATCTGGTCCTTGTCTTCTTTTCCATAGGGTGCATTGCCTGTCTTCTTTCCTTTGTCTTTCTCCACGGTTGCCCCCGAGGGTCCTGTGCCTGATTCCATTTATTTTGCAAACAAAGGAGAGGTGAGTAAAATCAAGCACGAAAGCATCCAACATTAGCCAAATCCCTGCAGACGAAGTTAGACTGGATAATTCAACATTCAATAAATCTAACATCTAATCCAGGTTGTAGTTAGTAGTTCACGGGAGGGAGTTTGGATGGTCCGGCCCCCGGAGGTTGGACTTCCCTAGTTGGATGGTTGTTTTGAAGGGAAAACAAGGTAGGGCAGCCCACAATGTTCCACCCACCCAAGGACTTGGTCAAATTGTGAAGTCCAATAAGGAGAGTGCACTATTTTAGCACGTGGGTTGAAGTTCATTTTCAGGTTGGAGGGCATTTGGATCATCTTCAAGGCAGTCAAAGTTTGGGAAGAGCTTAGTTGTCTTGGTTTGTCATTTGGAACAGCTCTGGTGAGGTAGCATTCCGGGGGTGGAGTTCCACCAGCTGAGACCTGCGAGTCCAAAGGGTGGTCGACATAGCTCATTGGTCTCTTAGGCATTTCGGTCAGAGGGGGCAGAAGTATGCGAGGGTATTATTGTTTGGAAACAACGAACAGAGTGCGGAAGTCCACTAGAAGCCACCCAAGGAATTGGACCCGGCCAAGGACTTGGTCCTTATGTTTTCTCCATTCACTTAGTGGATTTCATTGGTAGTTAGAGGATCGGGCCCCAAAGGCCGAGAGGACGAAGGAAGTTCTCCCTTTCTCAACGATCAAGATGGGACGAAGTCCTAACAACAGAAGTCTGATGGAGGTGATCCATAATGGGTTGGGCACTTGAATTTTTTTGTTATTTTCTCTTGGTCACCGCAAGGAAATCGGGCATCGGGGAGCGAAGGGAAGTTTCTCAAAACTTGTATGAAACGGCGGTGTCCTCGCAGCGGCCCGTAGATGGAGGTTTGTGCAGCGGGACTCGAAGAGGGACTTGGCACATGACCATTGCAAACTAAACCGATCAGGGAAGGAACTGGGGGCTGGGGGCTGGAAAGTGGGGATCAAAATGTTGTTTGAAATGGTAGACCATAAATGGTGCCCCAGGGACGGAGTCCCGTAGGAGCGGACCCGGGCAATGTGCAATACCCTCGCTTTAGTCAAATTTAACAATATTCTAACGACAAGAGTGAGGAGTCTCTCCGCAATGGTGGGCCCAAGAGATAGGTTTTTCGCTTGAATTTTGTTTCACGTTCGCGCTTAAGCAATGACATTATGAGCTAGCAAGTTCCTGGGTTATAAATTCCCTGGCTGAAGAACGACATCGGGGAGGTGAGGTTTCGTGTGCATTGTATGGGTGATTATGATGGTTTTCTCAAGATTTGATCTCATGGGTTTTGGGTGCCTTACTTTCCTCTATCTAATGTATGTTTTTTTCATCCTTTTATTCATCATTTTACCTCAAAATCAAAGAAAAGATGTAGTACAAGGTGCGAGTGGTGAACTAACCTCAAGAACTCGATGAAGGAAGGTGACTAGATCAACTGGTGAATGCTATAAATCAGTGATGGCACTCATCGGGGTCAGAGGCAGCGCGGGGAGATGGCTCTGGATCACTCTGAATCACTCCAACCTTTCTTGATTAACTGACATGTGAAAATGATAGTTCAACTTCACCTATTTATAGAATTTTAAGGCATTAAATACTAGCAATAAATGCATGTACGACGGCCAAAAATTTGGTGAGCTTCATTTTTAAAATAGCCGCAAGAGGGCTGAAGCGCGGTGGGCAGAACGTCATTGGCCGATTGACGTTTGAAAGTTTCATGAGGATCAGATGGTGGTAGATGGGTCAGAATCTTAGAGGCAGAACGCCATGAGGGGAAGGTCATTCAAAGTTTGGTGAAAACCACTAGCAAAGATAATTCTGGAATCCGATGGAGGGAAGGTCACCCTTGGACGACCGTTAGAAACAACAAACATGAGATGGAAGTCTGAGAGGGGCAATCTGACAGGGAAGTTCCGACAAGTCGGATGGATGCTAGGACTTCATCGAAAATATGGGGAAACAACAATCCAAGGGGTGGGTCCCAGTATGCAGAAGGATGAGGTCCTTCGGCCATTTGGACACAGCGAATGCAACATAGAAACCCACCAAGGGAAACTTGCGATGGTGAACCCGAAAGGCCCCATGGATGCCAGAAAAGGAAAACTTCCAAGGGACCTCTGCAAAGGCATTTGACTTAGAAAATTTGAGGGGGGAGAAACATGGTCAACTTAAGATGACACTTTAGGGCTCACTAACCAATTTGAACACTAAAACGGGGGCTCATAAAATGAGGCGGTGACAAAAAATGAACCGAAAAGGCGAAGGAAATAGAGGATCCCCATTCCGAACGGGGCATGTGTGCTGAGGGCACAACAAATGGCGACTCTGCTAGAGAATGCTCCTGAGCGTTTTGAGGATAAGTATTCATTTGGGACCCAAAATTTCTGGTTTCGTAGACTAGGGGTTGACTTCCAAAAGTGAATTGGGAGAACAGGGCCCTTAGTTCATTCAACCTACGAAACATCTCAGAAGTGTGTGTATCTAGTGGATTCATTTCTTCCCTCAGGAAGTATGGTAGAAAGAGGTTAATCAAACAAAGAAAGCTACATGAACCATCCAACACCCAAAGTAACCTGGACATTGCCCCGCTACCAATCAGGATTCCATAGCCCCAGCGGAGTTGTCATTGTGGTCCCACAAATATTTCTCTACTGCTAGCTGGGCATCCATAGTCCCAGTAGAGTTATTTGCATACCCATGCAGTTGCTTAATTTAAAAATTTATCTTCCTTTCTTTTTGATGTTTCTTTTCACACTTCTCTTTAGCTCAACTGCATAAGCACTGAAGCCTACGATGAGTTTGGGAACCACAGTGGTCACTGGAGCAGACTTGAGATTTTTCGCTCACTAAGTCATCATAACAACTATTGTATATGTGTTTCATGTAGAATCTGAGATGAATGTAAAAAGATTCAACAAAGGGTCGAGTTCTAAGGTAGAGTTCAAATAGGGAAGTCATTCTGAGGTGGCTATTAGGGACCAATAATCAAGAATGAATATTTAGCTAGAGAACAATAAGGGTGGACAACAAAGTGAATCGTTCATTAAACCAACACAGCCACCATAGCAGCAATGAAGAACACCCTAATCAAAACAAAATAGTCGGGAGGCGAGCAAAATGAGGCGACGCAAACAATGAAATGAAAGCAAACCAAAAGCAACCTACCCTAACCTATACACAAGTATTTACAGGGATAGCTCTACAAGAGCTCAGATTTGGAAGTAATGCTTTAAATGTTTCCCATTGACAAGCAACGAGACATCTTCACTAGTTAGGGTCTTCAAACGGAAAACATTGTCTCCCAGGATTTCAGCTATTTGAAAGGGGCCAAGCCAAAGCTTGTCGAATTTGTTATATCCCAACACAAGACTAAATCTGCTATTCTAAAGGCCTTTATTTTGGCTCGACGATCGAACCATCTCTTAACCACGCCCTGATGCTTGGAAAAAAATTCTACTGCACAGTCACACACTTCTTCTAACTGTAACAACTCAGCTAGGTGGGCCTCTCTACAATCTCCTCCTTCGTAAAAGTCATTAATAAACTGGAGGGTGGGGATTTTCAAGTGGATTGGAAATATTGGCTCTATTCCATAAACAAGATGGAATGGGGAATTGCCAAGGGCAGCCTTGTGGTGGGTGCGATCTGCCAAAAGGGAAACAAGGAACTAGGTATGCCAGTCCTTGGGATTCTTATCAAGCAGTTTCTTAATCACTATGATCAGGTTCTTGTTTGTGAATTCTGCTAGGCCATTACCCTAGGGATAGTAGTTAGACAGGAACTTGAGGGAAATTCCATAATCAAAAGCCCAACTGGCAAACTTGAGCGAAGAAAACGTAGGGCCATTGTCACACACTAATGCATAAGAACAACTAAATCTATCAAAGTAATATAACACCAACTGAAACAACAAAATAAATCTAACTAAATCAGTTAATTATGGGAGATGAATCATGAAACATGCAAAGAAACTCAAGAATCCACCAAAGTCAATGAATTTCTATTAAAAATTTTGCAGCATGTCTTTACAACAACTCAACTCTCTCTTGAAAGTGAGAGGAGACCCCCTATTTCTAGTGTTCAAAAAGAAAAATGAATGGTCAAGATTGATTTGCATTGTGTGGCCAAGATTCAGTACAGACTAGGGTTTCACCTACCCCCAAATATATTACAATTTAAAATACATCTCTTGTCTTTTTCCCTATTTCATCCTCTAGTGGCAACACTATAGCATTTTGTCTTCTAGCTGATTTCCTTTGCTGCAGCTACTTTGTGAGGAACTTGTCATCAATTATTAGGTTTCCTTCCCATTTCTTCAAGGTAGCATATTCCATAAACTTGTTGGTCAATGCCCGAAGTTGAACTCAATCTCCATTATGCTGGATTGGAGCACCTAGTAGTTCCATTGTTTAGATCAGCCCGTCAGTATATCCCAATCTTCATCACACTTGGGTGTATTATCTCTGACTTGTTCAGATTGGGCGAAGGCCCGAGCAGAAAAATTCATGAAATTCGTGGTGATCTCTCTTGACATTCCAGCTTCTATCTTCTTATGGAAATATGGCTTCACCTTTTTTAAATCGATCTCGACAGTGGGTAGATCACAGCCTGTCATTAATTTTAAATACTTAATACAATTGGCCCTAATTTCCTTGGCCAATTCAATGTCTAGCTCCACCTTGCAGAGGACTTGCTCCAACACCTCTTTCCTATGGTAAAAATTCATCTTCCACGTTTCGACCTACCAATGATCGTCCTATACAAACACAAGGTCTTCTTTTCATACTTTGCGAGGCAGCTTGAGGATGGCCTCAATTTTGGGGTAGGTGGATTCATAAATCCCCAGGAAGTCAATGCAAAACTTCCTCGTGCCCTCCAGGATTTTTTGGACTTCCAAGAATTTATTGGTTGTCCTGACAATGCAATTGACGCCCATGTTTCCAACATATAGGACTTGCTGGAACTAATCTTTCATAGTCTTTGTCCAATTCTTCCTTCTCTCGAGCTTGTTGATTTTCTCCTTGGACAACAACTAGGGCAGAACTGAGGATTTGGTAGGAAGATCTTTTGTTGATGACCATTGTTGAATATAGGCTATTATGTCAACCAATTGCATCTTGAGCTCATCCTTGGAGAGTTTGTCCTTTTGCATCAAATGCACCACTGTGGCGACAAACTCCTGAAGGTGATCTATTTTTTTTTCTCTTGATGTTGTCCCCAAGCCGATGGTGGAAAAATTGTAACCTATCCCTTCTTCATTCACCACCAATGTGGCTACCTGCACAGTCCTAGATCCAAAAGTGTCCATTGTCATCTTGGATCTAACTTTGGGCTTCTTCTCTTTTTTGGTGCTGATCTGATCTCAAGCCAAGATGGCCTCTAATCTTGCACTTGGATCCCTTGGAGCAGGAGCTTTCTTCTCCAATTGCTTTTCCAACCATTTGGGCATCTAAGGCTTTTCCTTGGGTGATTCACGATCACCCTCCTCTTCATTCTTCCTGATTTCAATCTCTTTATCCTCGGGAGCTTCTTTCTCCATCCTTGTATCTTCTTCTTCATTGGAGTCCCAGATGAACACTATGCGTTTGATGGGGGACTTAGTGGGAAAGCATTCCTTGGGGTTGTCTCCCCCTTCAGTATCCTTTTCTTCTTCCTCATACCCATGTTCTTCGGGGTGCTTTGTTTCCAGACTCTTATGGACTTCAACCTCTTCTTCAAGCTTGCCCTCTTCTTTAATCTCCTCCGAGCACTGAGGTGGCACATCTTCCTCTTTCTTTTCTTGTTCTTCTTGTTCCATTGAGAGGGGCATTTCTTCATCTGGCTTAGAGCTTTCTTCCTGCTCCTAGTTGGAAATGCAGTGCTTTCTTCCATTTTATCACTTAACTCCTTTTCTTCCTCAAAGGGTGGCTTTTCTATTTCCTCTCTAACATCTTTCAATTGTCAGGCCAACTCTTCTTTGAGATCTGCATCAAAGGTTTTTATAATGTATATGGTGTTGGCATCTTCTTCTTTGTCTCTCTCAGAGGATTTTATCTCCTCTCCTTCGCAGACTACCTTATCAATTTTTAGATGTTGGTGCTTTGGGTGTTCATGGTAGTCGTTTGTTTCCTCCTCTAATGCCCTCATTGCTTCCTTTTCCTGCCTTTCCAACTATTTAGATATTTGCATCATGGCTTTCATCTTCGATGGTTCACTTGGAGACTTTGAGATAGGAATGTTGGCAAAAACCTACGCTAGGGCATCCTAGATGGTCAAATTCATCAATACTTTAGAAATCTCAGACGGGACACTCTGCATATGTCGCAAAAATGCCTCTAGAAGGTAGAGTGTTGGCATTGGAATTGTTGTTTCTAGTGAAAGAGACGTGGTTGGATACATGGAAGCAGAAGAAAGTGGAGAGGTTGTGACAGAAGAAGAATCAATCATTATGACTGGTCCAGTAGGTGAAGAAGAGGTAAGGTGGACCGAGATGTCCACTGCAAGTGGAGAAGTAGCCACCATGGTCTGAGAAGTAGATTTAGGGGCAGCAGTAGTGGAAATAGCCGGTGGATATTTTTGTTGCTCGGTCTCCATTTCCTCTCCCTCATGGAGCAGATCTTCTTGAATAACTAGCATCTTAGTGATACTGCCTATTTTTTTATGTTTCTTGGAAGGTTCACCTTCTAAGGCCTTTCTTGCATATACCTTTGGATTGGGCTATTGCTCATTAGTTTCTTTTCTTTTCCTTGACCGAGTGAGTGGAGTGGATTTTGAATTTTCTCCTATTGAGGCAGTAGTTTCCCTACCATCTATTCCACTTGGCTCACTTTTGAGCCCCTCATAGGTCAGAGTGACCCCTTGTTGCTTCAATCAGGCAACTTGCCCATCAATCCATTCTTTCATGCGAGCCTCAACGGGCTTGGTCAAGATATCGAGGTCGTCGACCTCCTGTTCATCCCAGTCAATTAGTGGTAGTGGCATATTAGCAACTACACCATATCAAGGGTCTATCACTGTGTTCTCATCTTCCTCCACCTGGTCAGGCACTGGGAATAGGTTTACCCTCTTTACAAAGTATGTGGTCATCCGCATATAGTGCCTCATCCACACCTCATTTCCCTCTTTACAATTAGCATAGAAGTCATCAACACTATGCAAATGGGCATATTCGGGTCCAAGCGCCTTCTCGATATGGCCATATGGATCCATCTGTGGTTGGGCAGTGTGGAGTCTCAGATGGTACTCTACCAGCTCCTCCGAATTTTGGGCGCATTGCGAGGTAAGGAGCTCATACATCCCTTGGTTGAAGGATAGGGGATAAGGAATCCTTGCCAAATGTTTGTTGCTCAAGAGGGTGTGCACATGTCGTAGCTGTCGAGAGAGCTCCAATAGTATTATTTGGTCATTAGGATACTGAGGCAGCTTGTTCAGTCTTTTTGAGGAGCCTTCTACATGAATGTATGTAAACTTTGGATATTGGATGAATAGAAAGGCATACTGCTTCAGGAATGCATTAGCACTATGGGAGACTCGCCTCTCAAAGTCACCCCAAGCAATCTAATGATATGGCCTATGAAAGCGTCATTGACCATGTAGTAATCTTTCTTGAAGTTCTTGAATTGCAGTTGAGGGTACCTGTCATAGACTTTTAGCTCTCTGCCAGGTTCCTCATCTGGAGCTCTAAACAAGCCCATATATTGCCTCCATTCAGCCAATGAATAGACCAAGTAGGACATCATGTAGAATTTGGAGGTCTTTTTGACAGCCATGAATTGCTCATGAAAGCAATCACTAATTATCTGACCCCAATAAAATGAGGTACCCTCTCCACAGAGAATCTCTTCAACAAAGTAAACCATCCATTCTTGGAAGTAAGCAACAGTAGGAAGCCCCATTACTCTGCTTAACAATGTTACCAAATAATGGTAATCTTCGTAGAAATCACTATGGAAGAGGTCTTGGGGAAATTTTGCAGCACTACCCCTCTTCTCCATTAGCCAATACTAATTTATGAGTTTCTTGCATTTAAGGGGATCTTCGTCCCACATTGCCTTAAAAACTTTTATAGTTGGCAGTTCCATCTCCCTGAAGGTAGGGATATGAAAAGTTTTTGTTATTGCTTTGGAAAACATATCAACTAATATATTCTTGTCCCTATCCACTATTGTTCAAGTCTCTGGTTGGTACGCCTCCTTGCAAGCCATTACTAGCTCAGGGGCGACAAGAGAAAGAGGGAAGCCTACAACCTTGCCTATTCCAATGCCTCTGATTAATGTTGCAATCTCTCTTTTAGGAGTGTTCTTGACCCTTTGCGTGAATTCACCGATGTCTACGTGTCCTATGTTTGTGTCTGTTGGTGTAATTATATGTCTTGTACCTTGTCCTAGGTCATGATTACACCTTAGTTAAGTTTACTTAGGGACCACATAGGAGGTTGTTGGAGATTTTCCACTTTTGGTGGACTTGACATGTCATTACCACATCACTTCCACCTTTTGTGGACACATCATGTGATTATCTCTCCACCTTTTGTGGGTGATCCACCTTTTGTGGTGATTATCACATTATCTCTTTCCCACTTTAGGTGGAGTGATAACTTTTCATTGTTGCCTCATGTCATAAGATTACGACACTTGTCATAATCTTATGCCCTTCTATGTTCTCACCTTGGCTATATAACCAAGGGGTCTCCTATGTACTTTTGTTAAGCTCATTACATTCTATTCTATTGACATAATACAGTTTATTCTTGTCATCTTATTTCTATCTCTCTTATTCTTGTGCTTTCTATTAGGCCTCTAGATCTTGGGTGGCTACCTTCATAGCCAATTCTTACATGGTATCAGAGCTATTGGAGTGCCTTTAGTTAGTCTTTTGGAGAGATTTTTGGAGGGTTCCATTTTTGGCCTTGTGTGGCAGGTGCATTTTGGGAGCTTGTTGCATCAGATCTGAGCTCACCATTGCATCCGGAGTGTTCGAGATAGTTAGATTTGCCTTTCATTTCGTCTCAGATGGACATTGGAGGCCAAATCTACAAAGGGTTGAAGATTGGACGTGGTTGCCAGATCCAAGAGCTAGCTACCACTTCGGAGCACTTTCAGCCGAAAAGGACCTCGCCATCATGCTCAGAAGGGCCAAAAACCCATAAATCGACTGCCAATTCATCCAAATCGGAGCAAGTTGTCTGTCGAGGCAAAAAAAATTTGCTGGTCGAGCCGTACGGCCCATTATCACGTCGATATGAAAATATTTTTCAAAAAAAAAAAATTACTTTTATTTTTCTGCGAAATTTATTGTGTAAAAAAAAAATCATTTATTTATATTTCGCAGTTTTTTTTACTGTAAAGTTTTTATTTAAAAAAAATAAAAAATAAAAAAATTTCAACTCTGTGGAGTACGCAGGACAGGGTACTCTGAAGTACCTTGTACCCGCGGACCCCTGATAGAGTGCCGCATGGTGCGGGCAGGAGGCCCCGCCACCCCGCGGCCCCCACTCTCTTGCCGGGTTTTAAAAACCGGCGACGACATTACCGAATCGGCCGCAATTCATTTAAAAACTAGCAATTAAAAACTCCACCGACGGGTGAATATTCTGTCGAGAATATTCCAAAAATTCTGCGACTCTGGAGAATATTCCATAAATCGGCGGCACCAAATATTTTGGCAATTTTGGCATATTCCGGCGAATATTCATTTGAGATTCCGGCAAGGTGATGACAAAAATTTACCCGTCAAAATTAAGCCCATGTCGACTGTGACGGTCTATAGAACGTCAAATTTAAGATCACAATTTGATGACGTTCGCACTGCGTCAGCATGTTTTTGAAAAATATAACCCTCTCACGGATTGAGCTTTTGATTTTGCAGTTCATCTTCAGAGGCTCATATCTTGCCCATTTTGAGGTCTTTTTTTGTGCAATTTTTTTTTTATTTTGGCTAATTTTTCGTGTACTTCGCATTGGTGCAATTATTTTCTGATTTTGGTGCACGGATTTTTCAGAAAATTGGATTTGTCACAGGTGTTGCTCAATTGTCACCATTTTTGCAACTTCTGAGGCTTCGTTCAAGCTCATACGAACTCCTTTTCAGGTGCCTTTTTTTATAAAGTGCATGATTTTTTCTGAGCTTCACAGTGGTACTATCAGTTTGTAGTAATTGTGATCAGAAATTGTACTTTCAACACTTGGTCATTTTTGGCCTATTTTGGCATTTGTAAAGAAAAGATCTCAGTTTGATCTTTTGTATCAGTCATTTGAGTCTATTGTAACCTAATTAAGACTATTGTAAAACATTAAAAATTAGAATCCCACTTTGCTTGGCTTGCAAGTGGCCATTGTATACACGCGAATTATAAAGTGCCAAATCATCTTTTTTGGGGGGGGGGTTCTTTGATTGAGTGAATTTGGGGGGGTGTCTTGTGTGATTGTGCCTCTCTCTCTATCTTGTTCTCTTTAATTCTGCTGCTATGGGTTCTCCTAAGTTTCCTTTGTTAACTCCACATAACTATGCTTCTTGGAAAATTGATGCTTGGAGTAAGTTAATGGAAAAAGGATTAACTCATTATATTGATGGAACTATTGTTGCACCATCTGATCCTCAAGCTAATCATGTTGCTCATTTGGATTTGCTCACTAAAAATACTATGGCTCTTGGAACATTAAGGAAATATGTATCAAAAGATCTAATCTTTCAAATTGAAAAGTGTAAAACAATTAAAGAAGCTTGGGAAAAGTTTGGTCAATTGTATGGCCAAGTTGATGAGATTAGAGGTTATCAGCTTGGCAATGATCTCACAATGTTATATCCCAAGAATTTTGATACAATCCAAGACTATGTCACTAAGGAAAATGAGCTAAGAGCATAGCTTAAGGATTGTGGCATTGATAAGAAGGATGCACAGTTGGTCTACAATTTGTTGGGAAAGCTTCCATTAGAATATGCAGCATTTGTTTCTAGCTTCCAAACCCATCGCTTGACAGTGGGGAGTTCTTTCACTATGCCTTCATTTGATGCTTTTACAGAAATGTTGATGTTAGAGCAAGAAAAATTGGTAAGCATGGGGATTCTCAAGTCTTCAAAGTCCAAGGCTTTGGTGGCTAATCAAGGGAATCAAGGGACTCAAAGAAAGGGTTCCAATAAGAAGCAGAATCACTCATCACTAAAGCCACAAGGAGAGAACCAACAATCTACTCCACAACAAAGCTCAACTTCATCTTCTTCAAAGAAGTACAATAATTCAAGCAAGAGGGAGCAACCAACATGTGCATATTGCAAAAATTTTGGTCATGAGGAGCATCGTTGTCATGTTAAGAAAATTGATGAGTTGAAACATATCCTTAAGAAGAACAACATCAACTTGCCAACTGCATATCAGGAGAAGGAATCATCTCCTTCCTCTTCTTCTAAGGGAAAAGGAACAACTCTCATGGCAACAACATCAAGCTCATCTCCTTCTTCTTCATCTCAACATGAGGGGCAAGCATTTCTTGCTTTTGCAAATTCCAATTTAGATAGGTGGATCCTTGATTCAGGAGCTTCGCATCATATGACTTCGTCCAAGGATATGTTCTCTTCATTTGATTCTTGTTCATCACCACCCATTTTGATGGCCAACAACACTTCTTTGGCAGTTTGTGGGAAGGGTTCTATTGACGTTGAAGGTGGAGCATTTAATGATGTTCTATGTGTGCCTACTTTGTCAAGAAACATCCTTTCCATCTATCAGATCACACATAGTGGTACAGGAAAGAGTGTAGAGTTCACACCAGATTTTGTCATTGTTCAGGATTTCCATAGCAGGGCTCTTGTTGCAGTTGGGGAGGTTGATCATCGTTCTCGGTTCTACACCTTCTCATATTTTGCTCCTATTGATGATTCAGTTCACCCTAGTGTGGACACACTTGAGGAGATTGAGTATGGTTACTTGAATCTTGGAGTGCTCACTAGTCCTAAGGTTCTTGAACCTATTGTTGATACTCCATCTCCTACATTGACTGATGTACCTGATGATACTCGTGTTCTAACAGTTTCAATGCCTTGTGATTCAATGCAACAGTGTATACCTTGTCTTCCAGCAGCAGCTTCATGGGATGACTACTTGACAGACATTAGCAATTTGTTTGTGGAATCCTACATTACAGATTTGGGAGACACATTTGATTACATACATTTTCTCTTTGATGAAGGTGATTCTTCTTCAGATGTTGCGAGGGAACACTTTGACCCTCCTCTACATGATCAGTCTTTTGAGGTTGATGTGATTGTGGATGCATCTATACAGCACTTGGAGGAGGCCACTTTCTCTCTTGAGGAGACATCGTCTTTGGAGTATGTTCTACCTGCATCCTTGCTAGCTCTTGAGTTGTCTTTTTCAACAGATGAGAGTGTTGTTGCAAAGGGTTTCTCATAGGTTCCAGGAAGTGACTACACTATTGCAGCTTCACATGGTTTGGGAAAGGCATCTTTCAACATCAACACAGGGACATTTGAGCAGATTTCAGAGACTTCTTACATTTTGAGGGTTCTTCCTTCTTCACTTGTGGATTGGGGAGACTTCATTCATACACCTTTGGTATTGTTTCTTCCCAAGGGGAGGAACGTTGTTTGACAGTTTTGGAGCAGCTTCTTCATTCCTTCTCGAGCATCTTCCATGGGTGATCATTGTACATTGAGGGGGGGCTACCTTGTCTCTCTTCTTCTCTTGTATGGGGGGGACTTTTTCCTCACATGGGGTTTTATCCTTCTCATGCCATATTCATAGGCTTTTGTATTTCATCTCTCTTTTGGGGGGTAATTTTTTCCCACTGGGTTTTTCTATCTTTCTCCACTTTATGAGAGATTGTATTGGATTTGTATATGGGTACCTAACATGGTCTAGTAGTCGGGACCCATCTTGCATTTTTTTCTTTTGTGTACATTCTCCCTAAGTTGCACTTAAGGGGGGGTGTTGGTATAATTATATGTCTTGTACCTTGTCCTAGGTCATGATTACACCTTAGTTAAGTTTACTTAGGGAACACATAGGAGGTTGTTAGAGATTTTCCACTTTTGGTGGACTTGACATGTCATTACCTCATCACTTCCACCTTTTGTGGACACATCATGTGAGTATCTCTCCACCTTTTGTGGTTGATCCACCTTTTGTGGTGATTATCACATTATCTCTTTCCCACTTTAGGTGGAGTGATAACTTTTCATTGTTGTCTCATGTCATAAGATTACGAAACTTGTCATAATCTTATGCCCTTCTATGTTCTCACCTTGGCTATATAACCAAGGGGTCTCCTATGTACTTTTGTTAAGCTCATTACATTATATTCTATTGACAGAATACAGTTTATTCTTGTCATCTTATTTCTATCTCTCTTATTCTTGTGCTTTCTATTAGGCCTCTAGATCTTGGGTGGCTACCTTCATAGCCAATTCTTACAGTGTCAAAGATCTCCTTCTAATCTGTGGTGATTCTAGATCTTAGGGATTCCCCTTGGAATTGATACTTCATCTAGTCCTTTTCTTCTTTTCCGTGGGGTGCCTTGCATGTCTTTTTTCCTTTGTATTTCTCTACAGTTTCCCCCGAGGGTCCTGTGCCTAATTCCATATATTTTGCAGTCAAAGGAAAGGTGAGTAAAATCAAGCACGAAACCATGAAACGTTAGTCAAATCCCTACATACGGAGTTAGACTGGATAATTCAGCATTCAAGAAATCTAACATCTAATCCAGGTTGTTGTTAGTAGTTCACAGGAGGGAGTTTGGATGGTCCGAACCCCAAAGGTCAGACTTCCCTGGCTGGATGGCTCTTTTGAAAAAAAAACAAGGCAGGGTGTTAGAACTGTAAAATTCTGAAAATTTTACAAGTTGTTTCATACCTCTGAGTTTCTAAACGAGTCCTCATCATAAGAACAAAGGCCTCTCTTCATAACATTTTTCCCATATTTTGCCATGTGGTTCCAAAAAATCCATCTAGTCTTGAATATCTCACTGAATTTTCCAAATCAGCAAGAGATGGTCAAGGTCTCCCCGACCCATAATGCATTTTTCCACTGATATATATTTGTTGCTATCTATCGGCAAGACTTCTTGAGTGTCACACTGATCGAGATTCATCTACAAGCACCTATCGGTAGGACACAACGCATTGTTTCGGCGATAGAGGAATCACATTGGCAAGATGGCTATCATCGAGATGAGGTCTTACCAATTGCATTATGTCTTACCGACCGGCGACAGAAGGAACATATCGGCGAGATATTTTTCATCGGGAGGAGTCATAGCGAAATCATATTGTCATACCGATCGGTGCCCGAGTAAAAATTTCAGCCAAACCAAATGTCTTCGGTATGAGGTCTTGCCAAACGCATTTTGTCTTATCGACTAGTGCACTGAAAGACTTATTGGCTAGACTAAAGTCTATCATAATAAAGTCTCATCGAATGCACCCGGTCTTGCTGACAAAGCATAAAAGGATTCAATCAAATGACTATCGAGGTAAAGTTATATAGTCCCGCCGACTCATATGTCACGCCAAATGTTTTTTCATCGGCGAGAAAGCAAATATGTCTCAGAGACCAGAGAACATACCAATGAACATATCTCGGTGAGACACTAAGTAACCTATGAGACATCTCCCCGACTCTGAATTGTCACAGTGACACACAAGATGAAAGGACGACTATCGGCGAGACTCCAAACATCGATGAGACGACATGACATTATAGCAATGCACAAGATGACTATCGGTAAGACATTGAGGATTTGTATGACTGCAGGATGTCTTGGCGAGTGTCTGGCGAATGTTAAAAGAAACCCGAATACATTTGCTCACCGACATGTGATTACGAAGTGATGTGTCTTTTCAAATACTGGTGTATAAATGATCATTCTCAATTTTAAAAAAGAGATACAGTAGAGAGGATAGAAGATAGATTAGGGAAGATACAATAGACAAAAAAAAAATGTCATACTATCATACTATGTTGTATGTTTTAAAAATATGGAGATATTAATGAAAATCAATTGATGTGGTAGCGTATTTTTGGTGTCAATTGTCTGTTGTGCTTATTGAAAGTATTACTAAAGTTGTCTCCAAGATTGATTCTTTTTGGTTATTTAAATTGATGTAACAAGTTTATATTTAGTTTACCAGTGCACATTTGTTGTATCTGTGTGGTTGATTGATCGGTTCTTTCAAGGAAAGATTAAATCCTTTTAATTGATCATAGTAATCAGGGAAATTCATTTGGATCATTAAGAAGAACATGGTAGTCATAGTCTTGCATGTTTATACAAGTTATAAACAAAAACATATGCCAAACAATTTGAGTGTTTTCCAGAAATAAGTTACCCATTTAGATTTCATTTGACTCCGCATACCCAATAAGGCACTAGTCTCTGCACTTTTTATCATTTAGTTTCATTCATTTCTTACATATGTTAACTAAACATATTAGGATTTAGCTTTGAATATTGCTATACAATTTATACCAAATTTAGTTTTATTTGTCCACTCCCATCTGCCATTGTGGGCAAAACATTTCAAGAGAGATAAGCACATTAAGTCTACTTCATTCATATAGGTACACCCACCTAGGTCTAGCAGCACCTGAAGAGAAGAAGGTTCAAATCACTTGGCCTTGTTTGTTACCCTGAAACGTATCAAGAGATTGGCAACCTCTTGAGGTATTCTTACCTATGTTTTTGAGAGCTAACAAATTGGAAACTCTGTTGGGGAATTAACTCAGAATCAGTGCCTTAGCCATAGAGTCAGAAATCCATATAGACTCCATTGGGAATAACAAGTAACAAAATTTTTCTCACTTTTAAGAAAGTGAGTGGCGACTTTGATAAAAACATTTCAACATGAATGGTAGAAGATCTCAATATAGGGGAGGTCACACTGGAGCTCCTGTTGGCAGCAGTAAGTGGACACAAGGATGATAGGGTTGATAAGGGTAAGAAGATAAATGAGGACATGTGCATGAAAAAAAAAGACAAAGCATTGAGACCACATTGTGAAACATATGACCGTTATGATACGTGGAGAGATAACTCAAGTGCAGAACCTTGTACCCCAGAGGAACAAAGAAACCCTTTTTACAATCCACAAAAACAGGCAGAGTGGGATGCTAAGTTTGAAGTTGAAAAACTCATATGTCAACACGAATATGATCAAAGAATGGAGGGTAATCAAAATCAGTTCAATGATCATGAGAATCCTCAAGAAAATTATGAATCTTTAACTCATGAAGAAGTAAAAGCAGAGTTTGAGTTACAGAAAAAGGAGCTAGAAGAACTAAAAATTGAAAAGGAGAAAGCCCAAATGATACGAGCAATGAGGGACTTCAAATTGCAAAAAGCCCAAATTACCAATCAGGTAGTCGGTCGCTCAAAATATGTACCACCTCATAAGCAGGGTAATAATGGTGTAGGGCCTTCAGATCCATCAAAGGCTCCTTGCAATTAGATAGGGAATCAATATGAACAGCCAAACCATCCACCACATATTCCCTCACAATATACATATACACAACCACCTCATGGTCAGCATTATGTGCCACATCATCATACACAATACAATAATCCAATGTACTAGTATCAGTGCCCACCTAACCCTCCCCCTCATCAGTATACAACAATGATCAGAAAATTTGACTTAGCAGGGTTGCAATTATACCCTTACCCTATGGATGGTAGTTGGAGAAGTCTAGTGCCTAATTTTACAGGGAGTAGTGTGATTACTACTGAAGATCATTTAAGGAGTTTCAATGCCTTCATTCAAGATTTGGATGTACCTTATGAAGATTTACATATGAGGCTATTCATGATGTCACTTATTGAAGAAGCTAGGGATTGGCTCAACAGCCTAACAATAGCCTCTATTGATTCTCTCCAAATATTTCAGGATCGATTCCTTGAGCAATATGGGAATCTAAGTGCACCAGATGTTGCTCTTCATGAATTGATGTGAATTCAGAAAAATCATAATGACTCAATTTATAATTTTAATCGTAGATTCAATAAACTGCAGAACAAAATACCTCATGGATCAAAGTTGCTAGACTCTGTAACATTGAGTGTTTATTTGAATGCATTTGATCCAAAAATAGGGTATGAATTGAGAAATAGATTCCCAAGAGATTTGGCTAAAGCACAAAAGATAGCATTAACAATTGAAAAGAATAGGAAGGCTGCTGGGATAATCAGTAAGAGAGACAATCCTAGGGTTCCTCAGCAAACCAATAATTATCAGTACAAATAGTAGAACACATACAGAAATGAAAGGCCTAGGATACATGACATGCCCTATAATACAAATTGGAAGGATGGAAAACCTATAACAAATAGGCCTAGAAATAAAGAAACTCCTGATCCATTAAGGAAGAGGGGAACCTATATGGTAAATAACAATTATTTCAGTGAAGTTTTTGATAAGCCACATTCCCCAGATTATTGTGTTGTAGCCCAAAGAATGCAAGAAGAAGAAATGTTGATGGGAAATAGTGGAGAAGATCACACAGTGTATTTGACTTCAAGTACTTTTCACCGCTTTGAGGAGAGCTACTCATCTTCAGAGGAGGAAGGTTATGAGTACAATGTTTCAAATTAGAGGTACAATGTCCACATGGCTGAACAACAGGTTATTTCTGACTCTGAAGAAGATTATACAAAACCACATTATGTTGAGGTGCCTACTCAGTGCAGAATGAGGAAACTCACCGAAGAGGAGATAGAGAAATTAACCATTGCTGCAGTTGAAGAAGCAAAGAGTAAGTATTGGTTGAGAAATAGGATAGTGAATGAGAAGGAAGGTGTCACCAGGGGAATCTTTATGAAGGATCAAAAGGCGACACAAGGAATTGTGAAAAAAGTAGAAAATAAACAACATGATAAAAATGAACAGAAGCTTGTCCAAAAGGAGGAAGTTAAAGAGTTACACAAAGAAATGCAAAAGACTGATCAAAAGGAAGAAAGCAAAAGAGAAACATTGGAGCCGAAGAAAATGATTAGGGCAGAAGGTTCCTCTTTTGACTTCACTCAGGCTTTGTCCTAGGTAAAAATGTTTGTTCCACTACTTGAGATGATGAAAATTAAGGAATATAGAGACAATACTGTTCAATTGATAACAAATTCTGAGAATAAGATGGCTACTGAGACTATTAATAAGCAAGAGAAAGTGAATATCCCAGAAGTGTGCCTCAATAATGCATTGTGAAATCCCCCACAAGTTGATCCTTTTTTCACTACATTACTCATAAATAACAAATTATTGAGGAATTGCATGATAGACTCTGGTGCTGCCATAAATATTATGCCAGTAGGAGTTATGAAACAACTTGGCATGTGGGTGGATACTAATGGAGGGAAGTGTTATGCAATGGATAACAGACCTGTTCCTGTGGTAGGTATAATGAATGATGTTGAGGTCAAACTGGCTACGTATCCACAGATGGATTATAATATAGATATAACAGTAATTGATACCCCTCCTCAGTTTGGGATGCTTCTATCAAGACAGTGGATAGCAACAGTTGGGGGAAATGTCCAGTTTGATTTGTCTTATGCACCTATTCCAATGAATGGTCAGGAAGTCAAGTTGTATAGGGAGCCAAGGATGAACCAAGTTGTTGACTATGTACCTCAAGATCAAATCAATTGTTTCTGTGATGTGGATCTTGGGAACTTCAAGATAGAACTAGCCCAGCCATAATTAGTCA
Organism: Sequoia sempervirens; assembly: GCA_007258455.2. Classification (NCBI taxonomy): domain Eukaryota; kingdom Viridiplantae; phylum Streptophyta; class Pinopsida; order Cupressales; family Cupressaceae; genus Sequoia; species Sequoia sempervirens. The sequence continues at coordinate 33,188,076 of VDFB02000020.1, forward strand.
ACGTTGATCCAATTGAAAAACATGTGGCACAAGACTACAATGGTGTGTGGAAAATGTACTTTGATGGAGCATGTAGCCAAGAAGGTAATGGAGTAGGAATAGTATTTGTCTCACCTAAAGGTATTACATTTAAATATTCATTTTTGCTAGCATTTATATGTACAAACAACGTGGCAGAATATGAAGCTTTATCAACAGGCTTGAATATAGCTATAAAACATAAAATCAAGTTGCTAGCTATTCTGGGGGATTCTGAGTTGGTTGTTTCACAAGTCAAATCAAAATATGCAGTGAAACATAAAAGATTGAAGCAATACAGGAATGTTGTATGGGAGACAATTGAGTTGTTTGATGCCTTTTCAATTGAGTGGATAAATAGGTCAAAAAACATAATGGCAGACTTTCTAGCAAATGTGGTGCTGAAAGGAGATGATATTACATTGGTTGGAGTATCACAAATTGAGTTCAAAACAAGGCCTATTGTGCCTGATAACATATATAGTTGGCAGGTTTTTAATGATGATACTGACCTTTTGAAATTTCTTCACTGTATAGATCAATATAAAGCCCAAGAAATAGATTTTAATGCCTTTGTTGAAGAATTGGACGGGAAGCAGACAGTATTTGGGAAGGAGATCTTACAGCTCAAAAAAATAAGCTTCCTAAAGGGTTAGTGGCATTGGAGAGGGTGTATGATGGAAGTGATCGGTCCCTCATGAAGCAAACACCAGTCAAAAGGGAGGATATTGAAGAGATTAACTTGGGGACTGAGATGGCACCAAGAAAGGTGTACATAGGGAAGAAAATAAGCCCGAAAATTAGAAGAATGCTGATAGAATTACTGAGAAAATATAAACATGTGTTTACTTGGTCATATGAAGATCTAAAAGCATATAGGGAAGATTTGTTTCAGCATGAAATACCATTGAAGCTAGATGCAAAGCCATTTAGACAGAAGCAAAGAACCATTAATCCAACATTGGAACCAAAAGTGCAGGAAGAATTGGCAAAGCTCAAAGATGGTGACATCATCAAACCTATCAGGCACTCAACCTAGGTCTCAAACCTGGTTCCTGTGAGGAAGAAAAATGGAGATATCAGATTATGTGTGGACTTCGGGAATTTGAATATGACATCTCTCAAGGACAATTATCCTCTACCCAATATGGAGGCTATATTACATAAGGTGACAGGGTGCGAGTTGTTATCTATGATGGATGGATTTTCAGGTTATAACCAGGTTAAAGTTAAAGAATCTGAGCAGTATAAAACAAATTTTACAACCCCATGGGGAACATATGTTTATCTAAGAATGTCATTTGGTCTCACGAACGCAGGGGCAACCTTCCAAAGAGCTATAGACGTAGCATTTGCAGATTTAATTAATGCTATCATGGTGGTGTCTCAGGACGACCTTACTGCTTACTCAAAGAAGGTTGAAGATCATGTAGAACATCTAGAAAAGGTATTTATTAAAGCTTTAGAATATGGGATTAGTTTGAACCCTAAAAAATGTCATTTTGCAGTCACATAGGGTAAGCTCTTAGGACATATTGTGTCAAAGGAGGGGATTAGAATAGGTCCTAAGAGGGTTGAAGCTATAGATAAAATCCCAATTCCTAAGAGCATCAAAGCCATCCAGTCATTCTTTGGAAAAATCAATTTTGTTAGGAGATTTTTCTCTAATTTTACTGAAATCATTAAGCCCATATCAAAAATGTTGAGGAAAGGACAAAAAATAGATTGGACTAAAGAAGCATTAGATACTTTTATATCAATTAAAAAGGCTATCAAGGAAGCCCCTATCCTTAAGTCTCCAAATTTTTTGAAACCCTTTCAAATATTCTCATTTGCTTCATTACATACTATAGTTGTTGTTATGTTACAGAAAAATGAGGAGAGTCATGAGCAGCCTATGTCCTTTTTCAATAAGCCATTACAGGGGTCAGAATTGAAATATGATATAATGGAAAAACAAGCTTTTGCATTAGTAAAAGCTACAAAGGCTTTCAAACCATATCTTGTTGGAGCTAAGGTGATTGCCTATGTCCCTCATGCAGCTGTTAAAGACATTTTGACACAATCTAAAGTAATAGGAAAAAGATGTAAATGGATTAATAAAATCCAAAAATTTGATATGGAGATACAAATCACTAAACTAGTAAGAGGTTAGGGTTTGGCTAGGTTAATGCAAAAGCGAACATTGAAGCAAATCAAATTTGCAATATAGAAGAGGATGCAGTTGCGAGCATTGAGCATACTCATTGGTATGTAGACAACATGCATTATCTTAAATACATGAAGTGTCTAGAAGGAATGAGTGACAGCCAGAAAAGAACTTTGAAGCTACAAGCATCTAAGTATGTGTTCATGGAAGGAGATTTGTTTTGGAAGAACAGGGATGGGATATTGTTGTTATGTCTGGATGAATCACAAGCTAAGCGTGTCTTGAGTTAAATGCATGAAGGGGTTTGTGGAGGGAATTACTCTGCAAAGACAACTGCACATAAAATTCTCAAGGCAGGAAATTATTGGCCAAAAGTTTTTAATGACTCCTTTTCATATGTAAGAAGATGTGAAGCCTGCCAGAAATTCTCTGGGAAGATGAAGTATCAGGGAGCTTTACCACTTAATCCTTTACAGACTGAAGCCCGTTTTCATCAGTGGGGAATCAATTTCATTGGGGAGATACAAGAAAAATTGAGTGGAGGACACAAGTGGATACTTGTAGCAATTGATTATTTTACCAAGTGGGTAGAAGCAGTCCCAACCAAGCAGGCTACAAGTAAAGTTGTGACAAATTTTCTAATGGAGAACATTATTACCAGATTCGGTACACCACTAAGACTGATTACTGACAATGGGATGTGTTTTAGATCTAATGAATTTAGAATTTTTTGTAGCACATATGGCATTGCTATTTCTTATGCAGCTCCTTACCATCCACAAGCTAATGATCAGGAAGATTCAAGCAATAAAAGTCTTCTTAAAATCATAAGGAGAATGTTAGGTCAGAACAAGAAGGCTTGGGATTCAAAATTGAGAATGGTTGTGTGGGCTGACATAATCACTATAAAGAAGGCAGTTGGAAAATCCCGATTTGAATTGGTGTATGGAACACAAGCCAGGATGCCTTTACAAAATTTGTTACCAGTCTACAAGTTTATTCTCCAGGAGGATATAGATATTCCAGAACCTATGGAGGAGAGAATGGAACAAATGGTTGAACTTGATGAGATAAGAAGAGGAGCTCAAAATCAGAACATAAAGTTGTAGGCAAAGATGAAGTATTTGTTTGATAAAAAAGCAAAAGATAGAAAATTCGAGGAGAATGATCTGGTACTAATGTGGAACACAAGGTGTCAGGAAAAGGGCAACCATGCGAAATTTGAAGCCTTGTGGTTAGGACCTTTTGTGATCATTGGTAAGCAAGGCAAAGATTCATATTATCTGCAAAACATGACTGGTGAAGATCAGGAGTTTCTTGTACATGGGAAATTCTTGAAGCATTTTTTTTCTTGAGCAACACAGAGGATTAAGGGTTGCCAGTGCATGGACAACTCTTGATAATCCTCTTAAAAATTATTTTCCATGCACAGTAGTTTAGGGTTTTGTTCATCTCCATTTCACATTCATTTCCATTTCCATTCATTCCATCTTGCTCATGGGTCCATCACCTTGAGTCTAGTCTGCTCACCCAGAAATATGGATCCTTGCAATGATTTCACAACCATTCATCCCCAGACGGAGCCAGTGTTAGAACTGTAAAATTATGAAAATTTTACAAGTTGTTTCATACCTCTGAGTTTCCAAACAAGTCATCATAAGCACAAATGCCTCTCTTCATAAAAAATTTCCAATATTTTTCCATGTGGTTCCAAAAAATCCATCTAGTCTTGAATATCTCACTGAATTTTCCAAATCGGCAAGAGATGGTCAAGGTCTCCCCGACCCATAATGCATTTTTCCACTGATATATATTTGTTGCTATCTATCGGCAAGACTTCTTGAGTGTCACACCGATCGAAATTCATCTACAAGCATTACCGATTGCATTATGTCTTACTGACCGGCGACAGAAGGAACATATCGGCAAGAGATTTTTCATCAGGAGGAGTCATAGTGAAATCATATTGTCATACCGATTGGTGCCCGAGTAAACATTTCAGCCAAACCAAATGTCTTCGGTATGAGGTCTTGCCGAATGCATTTTGTCTCACCAACTAGCGCACCGAAATTATTGGCCAGACTAAAGGCTATCGGAATAAATTCTCATTGAATGCACCCGGTCTTGCCGACAAAGCATAAAAGGATTCAATCAAATGACTATCGGGGTAAAGTTATATAGTCCCGCTGACTCATATGTCACGCTGAATGTTTTTCATCGGCGAGAAAGAAAATATGTCTCAACGACTAGAGAACATACCAACAAACATATCTCAGTGAGACACTAAGTAACCTATGAGACATCTCCCCGACTCTAAATTGTCACAGTGACACACAAGATGAAAGGACAACTATCGACGAGACTCCAAATGTCAATGAGACGACATGACATTATAGCGATGCACAAGATGACTATCGGCAAGACATTGAGAATCTGTATGACTATAGGATGTCTCGGCGAGTGTCTAGTGAATGTTAATAGAAACCTGAATACAGTTGCTCGCCGACATGTGATTACGAAGCAATGTGTCTTTTCAAAAACTGGTGTATAAATGATCATTCTCGATTGTAAAAAAGAGATATAGTAGAGAGGATAGAAGATAGATTAGGGAAGATATAGTAGACCAAAAAAAAATGTCATACTATCATACTATGTTGTATGTTTTAAAAATATGGAGATATTAATGAAAATCAGTTGATGTGGCAGCGTATTTCTGGTGTCAATTGTCTGTTGTGCTTGTTGAAAGTATTACTAAAGTTGTCTCCAATATTGATGCTTTCTGGTTATTTAAATTGATGTAACAAGTTTATATTCAGTTTATCAGTGCACATTTGTTGTATCTGCGTGGTTGATTGATCGGTTCTTTCAAGGAAAGATTAAATCCTTTTAATTGATCACAATAATCAAGGAAATTCATCTAGATCACTAAGAAGAACTTGGTAGTCACAGTCTTGCATGTTTATACAAGTTATAAACAAAAACATATGCCAAACAATTTGAGTGTTTTCTAGAAATAAGTTACCCATTTAGACTTCATTTGACTCCGCATACCCAATAAGGCACTAGTCTCTATACTTTTTATCATTTAGTTTCATTCATTTCTTACATCTATTAACTGAACATATTAGGATTTAGCTTTGAATATAGCTATACAATTTATACAAAACTCTAGTTTTATTTGTCCACTCCCATCTGTCATTGTGGGCAAAACATTTCAAGAGAGATAAGCACATTAAGTCTGCTTCATTCATATAGGTACACCCACCTAGGTCTAGCAGCACCTGAAGAAAAGAAGGTTCAAATCATTTGGCCTTGTCTGTTACCTTGAAACATATCAAGAGATTGGCAACCTCTTGAGGTATTCTTACCTACGTTTTTGAGAGCTAACACAGGGCATCCCGCGAGGTTCCACCCGCCCAAGGACTTGGTCAAATTGTGAAGTCCAATTAGGAGAGTGCCCTATTTTTTCATGTGGGTTGAAGTTCACTTTCAGATTGGAGGGAATTTGGATCATCTTTGAGGTGGCCGGAGTTTGGGAAGAGCTTAGCCATCTTGGTTTTTCGTTCGGAACGACTCTGGTGAGGTAGCATTCCAAGGGTGGAGTTCCGACAACCGGGACTCATGATTCCAGAGGGCGGTCGACATAGCTCATTGGTCTCTTAGGCATTCGAGTCGAAGGTGGCAGAAGTTTGAGAGGGGATTGTTGTTTGTAAAGGACGGATAGAGTGCGGAAGTCCACTAGAAGCCACCCGAGGAATTGGACCTTGCCAAGGACTTGGCCCTTATGTTTTCTTCGTTCACTTAGTGGATTTCATTAGTAGTCAAAGGATCAAGCCCCAAAGGCCGGGACGACAAAGGTAGTTCTCCCTTTTGCAACGGTTGAGACGAGACGAAGTCCTGATGGCGGAAGTCCGATGGAGGTGATCTGTAATGAGTTGGGAACTTGAAATTTTTGTTATTTTATCTTGGCAGCCGTGAGGGAGTCGGGCGTTGGGGAGTAGAGGGCAGTTTCCCAAAAGTTGTATGAAATGGAAATGTCGTCACGATGGCCTGCTGACAGAGGTCCATGTGACGGAACCTGGAGAGGGACTTGGAACATGACCATTGCAAACTTAACCAATCAAGGAAGGGACCAGGGTGCAAGGGCCATAAAGCGGGGATTGAAATTACGTTTGAAACGGAAGACCATAAATGGCACCTCGGGGATGGAGTCCCATGGGAGCGGACCTGGGCAATGTGCAAGACCCCAACTTTAGTCAGATTTAACAATATTCCAATGGTGAGAATGAGGAGTCTCTTCACGATGGCGAGCCTGAGAGATAGGTTCACCACTTTAGGTTTGTTTCATGTTCGCACTTAATCAACGACATTATGAGCTGGTGGGTCTGTGGGTTATAAATTCCTTGGCCGAAGAATGGCGTTAGGGAGATGAGGTTTCGCGCACGATCTATGGGCGATTTTGAGGGTTTTCTCAAGATTTGATCTCATGGGTTTTGGGCACCTTACTTTCCTCTATCTAATGTATGCATTTTTCATCCTTTTATTCATCATTTTACCTCAAAATCAAAGAAAAATTGTAGTACAAGGCGTGGGTGGCGAACTAACCTCGAGAACCCGATGAAGGAAGGTGACTAGATCAATTGGCGAACGCTATAAATTGGTGATGGCACTTGTCAGGCTCAGAGGTGGCATGGAGAGATGGCTCTAGATTGCTTTGAATCACTTTGACCTTTCTTAATTAACTGACATTTGAAAATGGCAATTCAACTTTGCCTATTTATAGAATTTTTAGGCATTAAATACCAGCAATAAATGCATGTACGGTGGCCAAAAAGTTGGTGAGCTTCATTTTGAAAACGGCCATAGGAGGGCTGGAGCCTGGTGCATGAAACACCATTGGCCAATTGACATTTGAAAGTTTCATGAGGATCAGATGACGCTGGATGGGTTGGAATTCGAGTGGCAGAACGCCGTGACAGGAAGGTCGTTCGAAGTTTGGTGAAAACCACGAGTGAAGATAATTTTGGAATCCGATGGATGGAAGGCCGCCGCTGGATAGTTGTTAGAAACAACGAACATGAGATGGAAATGCGACAGGGGCGATCCGGCAGGACAGGCCTGGCGGGTTGGACGAACGTTAGGACTTTATCAAAAATATGGGGAAATGGCAATCCAAGGGGCGAGTCCCAGTATGCAGAAGGACAAGTTCCTTCATTCATTTAGACACGGTGAATACAATAGGGAAACCTGCCAGGGGAAACCTGCAATGGTGGACTCGAAGGGCCCTATGGATGCCGGTAGAGGCAAACTACAAAGGGACCTCCGTAAAGGCATTTGACTTAGAAATTTTAAGGGGGGGAAACATGGTTGACTTAAGATGACACTTTAGCACTCACTAACCAATTTGAACACTAAAATGGGGGCATGCAAAATGAAGTGGCGACAAAAACGACCCAGAAAGGCAAAGGAAAGAGAGGGTCCCCATTCTGAATGGGGTGTGTGTGTTGAGGGCACAACAACTTCACTCTTTTCACTTCATTTTTTGGTGACATTTACACTCTCGCTCTACCTTGCTAACATTACCACTAAGCTCATTATTGCTTCTATCAATTTTTGTTTTGATTTTTATGTTTTGAATTTGAAAAGCATTTTCATTTAATGTGGTGGCTACCTTTTAGTCAATTGCTACACATTATACATGGTGTCCCTTTCACACCTTTTTTCTTTGTTTTTACTTGAGACCCCCAATTTAATAAGGTTGTAGCAAGGTACCATTTACATATTCATTTAACAATTTATTAATTATAATTTTAAGTTGTACAACTCCCAAATTTTGTATGTAGTCTATTAGTATGAACTAATCTAATGTAGTTACAAGTTTCCTAGTTTTGTATAATTACATTTATATAGAAAAACTATATATTTAGATTCTAATGAGTTGTGAACATAACCTTTGTTATTGTATCTTCTTCCCTTTCTACCTCATTTATATCTCAGTTATATCAATTAGAATTATTTTTATGATGATATAAATATTTATTTTTAAATAAGGATAAATAATAGTAAAGGAATCAATTTTATTCTTAAAAATTACTTTGACTGCATGCTTTTGTTGATTTAGATTTGTAACAATTCTAATTTTTCAAGTGTCATCAAAGAAGTGATTGTAGACACCTAAAATTGACCACTATCATTTGGTCAATTTTTTTCTTTTTTTTGTTTAATTCCCCATTTTATTTGTTAACTAGATAATGACATGTTATTTAATTAATATTCCCTATTTTTCTTCCAATTCCCGCTAAAGTCCTAAGGTAATTGGTTTATTTAATGTACCTATCTTAGACTATGGTATTCCATTCATCCATTAAATTAATTATAAATACCCCTATTTATTTTATTTTATTCCTAAAATCCCTTTTCCCCTTTTCCTCTAAATAGTCCAATTAAACATAATAATTTAGTTCCTCCCTTTTCTCTCTCCTAGTCTCATCCTCCAACTTTTATTATTACCCCCTAATCCCATACTAATCAACCTACTAACTATGTGCACACACTTAATCCTTGATTAAGAGGTGTCACATCCTCCATCATCTCCACTTGTCCTAAATCATCCCCTAATCTAATCCTAACCCCCCTTTAATCGCTTACACATTCTTAATCTCATGATTAGGGAATAGGTCAAGTTCTTTACATTTACTACCTACCCACTATAACCTCTAAGCCTTAAAGGCTTTCCCCTTTTGGGAAAGAAACCCCACATGGGTCCTTGTCACAAAATTACACCTAAGGAATTTAAAATTCCTTTATTCCCTTCTATCTGATACCTTGGGAATGTAGAACAAGGAAGGCCTTTATGACAAAGATCTTCCCCATCCTCTGAGGTACTTCCTAAAGTGTCATATCCCTCTCAATCCATCTCAATACCTCTCAATCCCTCCCATTGTGCCCCTTGGCACAATTTTGTGTCTTGAGAGATCATCTCTCATCTCCACCATTGATCCTCCTCAATCACTCCTCACCCTTCATCTATTTTTACCCAAATCATAAAACCCAACACAACCATTTTTATGATCATCATGAAACCTTGAGCAATTTAGTCTTGTTATGCTACCAAATTTTCATGAGCACATATCAAATTTGACAATATTAGGTGCATCTATATAATGAGAGGCTTGACATACTTCATTTTCATCTAATTTCATGTTGGTTTGATCACTTTTTTCCCAATCTAGGTGTTGTTAGGTTTTGTTGGATTTTGTTGGATTTTATTACAATATCGTTCACTTTTCAAAGCATATTTTCTTGCACACATTGTAAGATGCCTGGTGGGACCCATGTCGTGGGTCAAACTGGTGAATTTCACTTATTTTTAGCATTTTTATATTTATGGTTATGGAAGGGAGAATACATTGTTTCTTTTGTGAAAGCATTCTACAAAAATGTGAATACGATTCTACAGGGGGGAATTTGCTCTGATATTTAATTAAATATTATCTTGTAGGTTTGGGGTAAATAAAGAAAACTTGAACATATAAAGGTGAATTTGTAAATGGTAAAATCCATTATGCAAATGGGTGAACCTATACTAATTGTGTTGATGTGTTAAATACTACTACTTGATCATACCGAGGCGAATCCATTTATATAGGGGCTAATACGATATGCTCTTGGACAAACTTGAAAGGTATAACTTCATTCATAATCCTTGTTCCTTGAGAAAGATTCACAAGTGTTTGGTATTAATATACTAACTTGCTCTAGTCTATGATTGTGCTAACATCTTTTGTGAAACCAAGCGATAGTCGAAGACTAGAAAAATAAAATCCTAATGCTATTTATTACAAGTTCATGGCCAAATAAATTTGTATATCACTAATCTAGGAACACTTCAATTTTTCTAAATGGTTAATTTACTTGTTTTCCATGTCTATGGTCCTTCGTTGATGTATGCTCTCCCCTTGTACCTTTTAGTGAGCCTGGAATTAGAAATCACAGATCAACCTAAGTCTTGTTATGTATTCCTAGGAATGCTAGCCTACACGTATGCTCTCTCCTTGCACTTTGTGTGAGCTTGGAGATCTAATACTTGGTTGATACCAAGATAAGAGTGCAAGGTTGGTCTGAAAGGCTTAGCTAATGTTCCCAACCCACGCTTGTGATGGGCTAGTGTTCAAGGATATTCCTCACATACCCTCCTAGTATTTAGAGGATGCACTAGATCACCTATTTCATCTTAGCATAAGACCATTTAATCATCAGTCAATGTGGTGCAAGGGATGCATATCATCCCCTAAAGTTACTCATGATGTACTTTCATGCATTGAGATAGAGCTTACCAAAGTATGCCTTTTATGTTTTGAATTTGAAAAGCATTTTTATTTTATGTGGTGGCTACCTTTTAGTCAAAATAAGATTAATTTTGATACCCATTATACATGGTGCCTCTTTCACACCTATTTTATTTGTTTTTACTTTCAACCCCCAATGTAATAAGGTTGTAGCAAGGTACTATTTACATATTCATTTAATAATTTATTAATTATAATTTTAAGTTTTACAACTCCCAAATTTTGTACGTAGTCTATTAGTATGAACTAATCTAATGTAGTTACAAGTTTCCTAGTTTTGTATAATTATATTTATATAGAAAAACTATATCTTTAGATTATAATGAGTCATGAACATAACATTTCTTATTGTATCTTCTTCCCTTTTTGTCTCATTTACATCTCAGTTATATCAATTACAACTCTTTTTATGATGATATAAATGTTTATTTTTAAATAAGGATAAATAATAGTAAATGAATCAATTTTATTCTTAAAAGTTACTTTGACTGCATGCTTTTGTTCATTTAGATTTGTAACAATTCTAAGTTTCCATGTGTCATCAAAGAAGTTATTGTAGACACCTAAAATTGACCACTATCATTTGGCCAAAATTTTCTTTTTTTTAGTTTAATTCCCCATTGTATATGCTAACTAAATAATGACCTATTATTTAATTAATATTCGCTATTTTTCTTCCAATTCCCACTAATGTCCTAAGGTAATTAGTTCATTTAATGTATCTATCATAGACTATGGTATTCCATTCATCTATTAAATTAAATAAATACCCCTATTTATTTTATTTTATTCCTAAAATTCCTTTTCACCTTTTCCTCTAAATAGTCTAGTAAAAATTAATTATTTAGTTCCTCCCTTTTATCTCTCCTAGTCTCATCCTCCAACTTTTATTATTACCCCCTAATCCCATCCTAATCAACCCAGTAACTATGTGTACACACTTAATCCTTGATTAAGAGGTGTCACATCCTCCATCATCTCCACTTGTCCTAAATCATCCCCTAATCTAATCCTAACCCCCCTTTAATCACTTACACATTCCTAATTTCATGACTAGGAAATAAGTCAAATTATTTCCATTTACTACCTACCCATTGAAACAATGGAAACTGGGGGAGATTGCTTTCATATGGTTTAGGACATAGAGACAAACCCACTTTCCAATTATCTCATTGAAGGAGAACTCTAGAGATCTCAATGCAAAGGAGAAAGAGATCTTGCAATAGGGTTGTCCTAAGGTCTGATTGTAAACTAATGAGGGGTTCACAACCAAGCTAGGGCTTGGAAAGACAAATTCAATGAAAATAAAAATGATTAACCCTAATATGATGCAATCTTTAACTAAATGACCTAAAAATGCATATAAATCAAAATAGAAAGCTACAAGATGAAGGGTATACACCTGGAAATATAGAGATGGTTGAATGAAGGCTTGAAATTCTAGAAACATTGAATTTAAAGTTAACTGGGACTCATACACTAGAGTGGGCAATTTAGTCCTAGATCTGGGTTTCTATGCAAAAATTGGAATCTAGCAAATGGGTGTTTGAAACTGTAAAAACCTAAAAATTGACCTAAACTGGGACTCATATGCCAAAACTGGTGTATCAGCCTAGTTAGGGTTTTCTGAAGCTCCAAAGTTTGATCCTTCTCTTTAATGTCTACTCTATCCTTCTCAATTGATTTTTGGATTTGAAACCTTGATTTGCAACCTGTAGAAGTCTCATAATGGTCTTCAATGCAAGGTGACAACTTTGAAAACTTTCTCCAAACTTTCTCTTCAATGTATCTCCAATCTCAACCTACAAATCACACACTAAAGAGAGGGAAAAATGTTGTTTTGTTAGTGGAAAGGGGTTTTCCTTGGTCAAACCTCGTTTTGGTAATCAAACCTTGAAATAAAATGAAATAGGAATGGATAATGATGAATGAACAAAATATGATGTTTCCACTCACCAAACCCTAGCAATAAAGTGTTGCAAACATGTATGAGATGGCTCCAATGGATTCATATCTTGACTCTTGCTTGAATAGGATATATCTTGAATGAAATGCTAGCTTGAATCATAAAACCCTACATCACAATTGTTAGCTCAAAAACAAACATGATGCATGAAGACTTTGACATGATGCTTTATGCTTGAATAATACTCCAAATCACTTGATAATCAACCCTTGAATTCTCTTGTAAACACTTGAATGCTCTTGTGAACTCAAAATTGCTATTATTAATGCTCTCACAAAATTCTTAGGTGAAAATAAGTGAAAGAAACTTGTATTTATACTTAATTATGCCAAATTTCCCAAAATTACAACACTGCAAGCCGACATCAGATCTAGGAGGATAAAATCCTGCCAAAATTTTGAATTAATTTTAATTTTGGGCCACACAGGACTCATACACCCAAGGTGGTGTATGTGTCCCATTAGGCATAATTTATGGGACCATTTTGTCATGTCCCCTTTTCGATAGCCACCTTAATGAGCGTTTAGCCTTTATTTTTTCTTGAAGGCTAAACATGAGAAATAAGGGAATAAGTATTAAATTAATTATCTATAAAGTTATTTCAATAAAGGAAAATTAAAAGTTGACTTTATATTTAATTGATTTAATAAAGTGACTTAAAATAAATATTATATCATAAAGTCACTTAAGGGAATAAAATATTATTATTTCTAGAAGGTTCTTGAAAATTCATTGAGAAATCTTTATAAGGAGTTGTTGGCTTAGCATTTGGGCATGCTTGACTTGAATCTCATTTCTTATTACCAATTTGGTAAGAAGCTAAATTTTTTTCTTGCTCGAGGGTTTGAAGACTCTAGAGTACCAAGTTTAGTTGTGAAAGATCAAACCTAGCTAGAATTGTTGAGGAATCCATCCAGGGTTTCTACAGGTACTTCATTGGAGAGATTTAATAGGTGCAATAGCTAATGTATTAGTTTCCTTCTACTGAGGAGTTGGATTGAATGCAATAGTTGATTTATTATTGCATTTTCTGAGGTTTGCATTGAGCATTTGCAATAGTTGAGGTATTGTTGCATTTGATATTCCATTTGAGGAAGGTGTTTGTAGTAGTTGGCTTATTGTTGCAATTCCACCTAGGAGGTAGTTCCATCTTGTTGATTTGATTATACAAACTTAAAGGTATTTGACCAAGTTTGTGGAGTTTTGGAGAAAATCAATTGGAGAATATTTGTGGATTGATTGATGATCATTTTTGGATTGGAAGGAATCAAAGTTTGCAGATTGAATCTTGATTTATAGTCAAAGGGAGAAATTTGATTTTATAACAACATTGTAGAAATTGTGGCTCACTCTTGGAACATAGGTGCAACCTCTTGAAGATAACTTAGGCCCAATTTTTATCAGCAAACTGGGCACTCAAAGCGAAGGTTCAAATTTAATAACTAAGGTAGAAATAAACCCGTCCAAGCTTGAAGGGAAGTCACACTACAATAAGAAGAAGGGGCGCTGCAATTAGAGGTCAAGATATGGCGATTCTAGGGGCAGTCGACTAATTTTATGCATTGTTAGTTAACTTCTCACAGTCATTGAATCAGGTTATTCTATGTTGTAACTATTGCATTTTAGAATCATTTCTTTGGCATCATTTGTATTGTTGTCTTAGAGCAGCCTTGTAGTTTCATTGTCATTGATAGAAGAAAGTTGCAAACAGTAGTTGGATCTCATTGTAATTAGTTTGTAATTAGATTTACATGAGTTATAAATGCCAAACAATTTTTTGTCTTAATGCCTAATTGTTGTAGGTTCATATTTGCATGGGTGTTTTTCATGAAAATTATTTGTCATAATACCTATTCATTGTAACTATCAAATGATGACATTTTCAATCATTTAGGTTGCTTGCAAAGTGTTTGCTATAATGACTATCAGTGGTAGGTGACAATTACATGCATTTTTAGTCATCCATCTTATTTGAAAAATCCATAAAGATATTTGCATTGCATCTCCATTTCATATTAGTCATTAAGTAGTTTCATTTGAGATTCTAGTTTATGCAAATCATTATATGCAATTAAAAACAGAAACAAACAAGCATACAACAGTTGAAGACTTTTATTGACAAATGTTTGATGAAATGTCCAAGTGTTGCAATTGAAAAAATTACATCAAATTTAGCAAGGGACATTACACATTTTCAAAAATGCTTAGAAAGGTGTAAAATGTAGATCGGGACCCAAAACCCTAGGTGGGACTCATATGCCCAAGGTGGCATATGAGTCCTAGATCACTAAATCTGGGCCACACAACCTAAAAACACCTGAATTATGATTGGATGTTGATTTATGTTGGGATTATCCTCGAAAAGATGCATTAATTAAGGCTTGTGGATGCAAATATGGCCAATTAAAGCACAAAGAAGACCAATTATTTAATAAAACCATATAAAAGTGTGAAAGTGTGTTACAACACTCTAAATAAGGCACCAATAAGTTCACTTAGTTCACAAGGTACCAAGACCTAATGTGAATATGTTAGACATATTACAACACTAAATCAAGGCCATGTTAGGGAGTACTTTTTCCATCAACGCGATGTTATTATTCTACAAATATTACATGGAAAGGAGTAGAAGGGATCCTGCTTTAAGGGACTATTTCTATGATATCAAGATTTTTGAATATTTTTTGTAAAGCATGACACTCATTGGTACTGTGTCCAAGAACTCTATGATATCGACAATGCGATGTGTTTGTGTTCTTAGGATTTGGTTTTTGGTCTTCTCTTATGGGAGGTAATGTAATCAGTCGTCTATGTAAAAGGATTTGAAAATTCCTTTCAATATCAATTGGTGGGTAAGGGAATTATAATTTCTTTAATTTGTAAGGCCTTTTGTGCTTGCTAGATTCACCAATTTCTTGAATTGAATGTTGAGGAGGAGGACCTAAGACGATCCTTTCATCTTTATAATCACTATGAATCATTGGTTGTTCTTTAGGAAGGAGGACATTCATATCAGGAGGAGGGTCTTGATATCCTAACCCTTTTGTACTTTCAATTTCTATTTGCTCTAAGAGGATGAATTTCATTTCACTTGTATCACATCCTTGTTTACTCAAGATTGTGAATCCTTTTTCATATGTCTCTTCTAGGTTGATGGGAGTGTTTGTCACTTTGTTAACATAGAATGGTTGAATGTTTTCTTTCTTAGAGGAACTAGGTTCACCTACTATAGGGAACTTAGGTTCATCTCATGTCTCAGTTTCAGGATGTAAGTAACCAAACATCTCAAGTGGTGGTATTATATGGGTGTCGGTTGTTCTATGGATGGATAAAAGGATGCATTGTTTTCAAGGTGGTTAAGGAAATCGTTCAGGAATTTATTCATGTTGTCATCATCTTCTCCAATGATTTCAACATCACGAGGAGGACATGCATTAGGAGTTGAGTGAGCATGAGTAAGTTCAATTTCATTAGGGTCATTTCAAAAATCACAACTTGACACATCTAATAAGGACTTCAATGACATCCATAGTTTCCCAAAACACATATCCATGATGAAATGTAATACAAATTCCAGATTCTAAACTATGCAATGGTCTGAAATGAAATGCAATTAAGCAATGCACAAGATGGACTAATTTAAACTAGGTGCAATGAATTGAATGAAACAAAAAGTCTATAAATTGAAATAGAAAGTTATTAACAACAAATAAAAGCATAGAAATAGAGTTTTAAATTTTGGAAAATGCAGTGCAAAATCTGCACTAGGACTAAATTTTCCAGAGGGGCATATGAGTCCCAATGAGGATTTTTTTAAAAAATTCAAAAAAAAAATCAAGTGATTTTTATGATTTTTATGTTGTATGATTTATAACCTAAGTGAAAATGCATATTTTGTATGATTTTCAATGATATGATGCAAAAATGCAACCTATATGCACTTTCACAAATGCAAAATTTGGAAACCCTAGAAAGCCAATTAACTAATGCAAACCCTAATGCAATGTTAATGCAAGCAAGATCTAGGATGATAATGCACTCCAAATCATAATTATGATGTTCTAAATGTAGTTTCACCAAAATGAAACAACAAAAAATAGGGGAGATTTCTTTCGTATGGTTTAGGACATAGAGCAAACCCACTTTCCAATTATCTCATTGAAGGAAAACCTTAGAGATCTCAATGTAAAGGAGAAATAAATCTTGCAATAGGGTTTTCCTAAGGTCTGATTGTAAACTAAATAGGGGTTCACCACAAAGCTAGGGCTTGGAAAGACAAATTTAATGCAAATCAAAAAATTTAACCCTAATATGATGCAATCTTTAACTAAATGACCTAAAAATGCATATAAATCAAAATAAAAAGCTACAAGATGAAGGGTATGCACCTAGAAATCTAGAGGTGATTGAATGAAGGCTTGAAATGCTAGAAACACTAAATTTGACGCTGATTGGGATTCATATGCCAGACTGGGTGATTTAGTCCTAGATCTGGGTTTCTATCTAGAAATTGGAATGTAGCAATGGGTGTCTGAAACTGCAAAAACCTAAAAATTGACCTAAACTGGGACTCATATGCCAGAACTAGCATATCAGTTTAGTTAGGGTTTTTTAAAGATTCAAAGTCTGGTCCTACTCTTTAATGTTTACTCTATCCTTCTCAATTAATTTCCAAATCCAAAACCCTGATTTGCAACCTGTAGAAGTCTCCTAATGATCTTCAATGCAAGGTGACAACTCTGACAACTTTCTCCAAACTTTCTCTTCAATGTATCTCCAATCTAAACCTAAAAAATTACACACTAAAGAGGGGAAAATGTTGTTTTGTTAGTGGAAAGGGGTTTTCCTTGGTCAAACCCCGTTTTGGTAATCAAACCTTGAAATGAAATTAAATAGGAATGGAGAATGATGAATGAACAAAATATGATGTTGCAACTCACCAAACCCTAGCAATAAAGTACTACAAACATGTATGAGATGGCTCCAATGGATGTAGATCTTGAATCTTGCTTGAATAGGATAGATCTTGAATGAAATGTTAGCTTGAATCATAAAACCCTACGTCACAATTGTTACTCAAAAACAAACATGCAGCATGAAGACTTTGACATGATGCTTGATGCTTGAATAATGCTCCAAATCACTTGATAATTAGCCTTTTAATGCTCTTGTAAACACTTGAATTCTCTTGTGAACTCAAACTTTCTATTATGAATGCTCTCACAAAAGTCTTAGGTGAAAATGAGTGAAAGAACCTTGTATTTATACTTAATTATGCCAAATTTCCCAAAATTACAACACTACAAGCTGACATAAGATATAGGAGGATAAAATACAACCAAGAAATTGAATTAATTTTAATTTTGGGCCACACGAGACTCATATGACCAAGGTGGTATATGAGTCCCATTAGGCATAATTTATGGGACCATTTTCAAAAATGCTTAGAAAGGTGTAAAATACAAATTAGGACCCAAAAACCTAGGTGGGATTCATACACCTAAGGTGGCATATGAGTCCCAAATCACTAAATTTGGGCCACATAACCTAAAAACACTTGAGTTATGATTGGATGTTGATTTATGTCAGGATTATCCTCGAAAAGATGTATTAATTAAGGCTTGTGGATGCAAATAAGGCCAATTAAAGCATAAAGAGGCCCAATTATTTAATAAAACCCTAGAAAAGTGTGAAAGTGTGTTACAACACTCTAAATAAGGCACTAATAAGTTAACTTAGTTTACAAGGGCCCAAGACCTAATGTGAATACGTTAGAAATATTACAACACTAAATCAAGGCCATGTTATGGAGTACTTTTTTCGTCATTACACCCACTATATCCTCTAAGCCTTAAAGGCTTTCCCCTTTTGGGAAAGCAACCCATATGGTCATTGTCACAAAATTACACCTAAGGAATTTAAAATTCCTTTATTCCTTTCTATTTGATACCTTGGGAATGTAGGACAAGGAAGGCATTTTATGAAAAAGATCTTCCCCTATCCTTTGAGGTACTTCCTAAGGTGTCATCCCTCTCAAGCCTTCCCATTGTGCCACTTGGCACAATTTTGTGTCTTGAGAGATCATCTCTCATCTCCACCATTGATCTTCCTCAATCACTCCTCACCCTTCATCTATTTTTACCCAAATCATAAAACCCAACACAACCATTTTTATGATCATCATGAAACCTTGAGCAATTGAGTATCGTTATGCTAAAAAAAAATCATGAGCACACATCAAATTTGACAATATAACGAGAGGTTTGATATACTTCATTTTCATCTGATTTCATGTTGGTTTGACCTCTTTTTCCCAATCTAGGTGTTGTTTAGTTTTGTTGTCTTTTGTTGGATTTTATTATAATATTGTTCACTTTTCAAAGCATATTTTCTTGCACACATTCTAGGATGCCTAGTGGGACCCACGTCATGGGTCAAACTAATGAATTTCACTTATTTTTAGCATTTTTATATTTATGGTTATGGAAGGGTGAATACATTATTTCTTTTGTGAAAGTATTCTACAAAAAGGTGAATAAGATTTTATAGGGGTGAATTTGCTCTAATATTTAACTAGAAATTGTCTTGTACGTTAGGGGTGAATATGATCTATAAACAAGAAAACTTGAACATATAAAGGTGAATTTGTAAATGGGAAAATCCATTATGCAAATGGGTGAACCTATACTACTTGTGTTGATGTGTTAAATACTACTACTTGATCATACCGAGGCGAATCCATTTATATAGGGGCTAATACGATATGCTCTTGGACAAACCTGAAAGGTATAAATTCATTCATAATCCTTGTTCCTTGAGAAAGATTCCCAAGTGTTTGGTATTAATCTACTAACTTTCTCTAGTCTATGATTGTGCTAACATCTTTTGTGAAACCAAGCGATAGTCGAAGACTAGAAAAATAAAATCATAATGCTATTTATTACAAGTTCATGGCCAAAGAACTTTGTATATCACTAATCTAGGAACACTTCAATTTTTCTAAATGGTTAATTTACTTGTTTTCCATGTATATGGTCCTTCGTTGATGTATGCTCTCCCCTTGTACCTTTTAGTGAGCCTGGAATTATAAATAATGGATCAACCTAAATCTTGTTATGTATTCCTAGGAATGCTAGCCTACACGTATGCTCTCTCCTTGCACTTTGTGTGAGCTTGGAGATCAGAAACACTTAACGTATCATTCCCTTTAGGAAGACTACTTGAGTATTTCATCCCCCCGAGGAATGACCTCAAACATGTGGATCCATGAGGTATATAAAGGGGGAGAATGAAAGTTATACCCCAATCTAGTCACGTTGTGTATAGTGAAGATCTAATACTTGGTTGATACCAAGATAAGAGTGCAAGGTTGGTCTGAAAGGCTTAGCTAATGTTCCCAAGCCATGCTTGTGATGGGCTAGTGTTCAAGGATATGCCTCACATGCCCTTATTGAAACATGGGAAGAGACAAGATAGAAGCTAAAAAAAATTATACACAAATAATGTTGTGCTTCCTTCCTATTTTCAAACTCAATACATGGCTAATATATAGCCATTTACATAGCCAAACAACCTCCTGTTTAATAGGGAGGTGTTATAAAAAATATCCCAGAATACCATTCACGGGTATAACACACTAACAACTAACTATATTGTTATATACGACTAACCATCAAACCTATATTGGTGAGTTGTTTATTAACAACTTCACTATTACAATAGTAATTACCTTTCTACATTTACATAATTACTAACACCTATGTGAAAACTAATTCCCCACTCCCCCCTTAGTGTGAACATGGGGTGAAAGTACATCACAATACTTGATGACCACACATAGTAGCTCACCAAACAATATAAGATAAGAGTAGGGACATACACATCTACTCATGTCAAGAAATAGTGGAACTAGCCTCACTACACTTAGTACTTCTATCCAAGGATAGGGAAAAACACTTCTGCCCATGGAACCGAGGATAGGGACAAACACATCTATCAAACATCAAAGTCATGAACAAGGACAAACACATCTACTCACAACAATTATGATTGGGGACACACACATCCAATCATAATTACCAACTCGTGTGACTGGAGAAAAACACTTCCAATCACTTTACTACCTCATGAATGGGGACAAACACATCCATTCACATACAACCAAGAAATGTGATTAGGGACATACACATCCAACCACAGCATAAAAGCTTAAACACCAAGCCCTCATTGTCGCATATGCAACCACTACTATAAATCATTGTCACTTTGATCACAAATTATATGAGACAGTTGTCGTTGCCACCTGGAAACTGATCTTGGCTTTAGTCATTTTGGCACAAGTTTTTTTTGTCACTAAAACAATTTTGCAGCCTCATTGCTAGTGACTGACGAGAGGTCGTTGAGTATCCTCCAGCCTCCGGTGCCCCTATTCTCTAGTGATCTTGATACTTAGAAAATTTTGATTTGAAGGCTCATTTCATTAATTGAGAGGAAAGAATATATCCCCCCTTTGCTGTGAATTTTTTTTAAGGAGTGTCAGGTACCACTGATCATGCACTCCAATTACAATTCAGGCAATTTTTTATTATTATCATTTTTGAGTAGAAAGCAGTTTTAATTCTTATATATTTGTCTCCATGACCACAATATCATATCATGATGGCAAACAAGCTCCACATAAAATACTACAAAAATGCGATAAAGCAGAATGTGGCTTACTTCTCAACATATACAGCCAAAACTCATATGTATAACTTCAGCATACAATTGCATGATTCTGTACACATTGCTCTTCCCAAATCCACAAGATAGACTCATTCTCAAATGACAGAAAGAAGACGGCTGATACATATATATAGACAATCAAATACTTTTTTCCTTCTTGGTGAAAAGCATGGTAATCCATTGGAATAAGTTGCCCCGCGTGTAATCCGAATGGTTACAAATTGGCCCCGATTGTCTGGCTAATCTTTGAATATAGAATATTTTTGATTTCCCGATCAGTGAACTGGATTTTGGGTCGGTGTCATCCTTTTCGATGGAGAGGCTTACCATGCACACTGGTCACAAACATCCTTCACAAAGTGATTTTTGACTACCCTTAATGCCCTTGATATGTTGGCCAACAATGGATGTGTCGGCCTACTATGGCCTTTAAATCATTCCAAAAGAGATTTAAAAACCAGGAAACAAGAATTTAAATCGTAGGAATAGAGGTATAAACGCAGTCCTCTTCACCGGATCACGCCTTTAAAATTTGAGCTTCCTTATGTGAAGGTTGAATTGCTATACATACCAGCGTTAATGAATGCTGACAAGATACTATGATAGTGACTCTTTTGGAAAGGACCAAAAGGAAATCATTTAGTCAGTGATAATAATCATACAGAACCTCAAACCGACGTGTCTCCACCTCACAATCAACCCTGAAACCTAGCTCTTTGAATTTAAACTCCTATCGATGACTTGCAATATATAAAGGTTCAATATTTTTTTTATTTAACCCCTGTCTGGTAGCTTTTCCTTCAATAAAAATAGTGATCCAAGCTTTGAAATGGGCCTCCTTACGAGCTTTCTTAACTGCTAATTCTTCTTTAAAATGAATCAAGGTATAACAATGCAAAATATACCAATAGGGAAATATGGCAAATTTGACAGCAGAGGAAAATATGCAAAATTTGAGAAAAACCACACAAATTTCGGGTCTACGAATGGTTAACAAGCACAGTCAACAAAGAATCAATCAAAATACCAACAATTTATTTCACCTTTACAACCTACTCAAATTTTGTACTGCTCTAATACCATATTGAAATATGGGAAGAGACAAGATAGAAGCTGAAAATTTTTATACACAAATAATGTCATGCTTCCCTCCTATTTTCACACTCAATACATGGCTAATATATAGCCACTTACATAGCCAAACAACCCTGTATTTAATAGGGAGGTGTTATAACAAATATCCCAAAATACCATTCACGGGTATAACACACTAACCACTAACTATATTGTTATATACGACTAACCATCAAACTTATATTAGTGAGTTTTTTATTAACAACTTCACTATTACAATAGTAATTACTTTTATACATTTACATAATTACTAACACCTATGTGAACACTAATTCCCAACAACCCTCCTAGTATTTAGAGGATGCACTAGATCGCCTAGTTCATCCTAGCATAAGACCATTTAATCGTCAGCCAATGTGGTGCAAGGTATGCATATTATCCCATAAAGTTACTCATGATGTACTTTCATGCATTGAGATAGAGCTTACCAAAGTATTCCTTTTGGCCACCATTGGTAAGATATCCTTCATCCATTATATTTGTGATCTCTAGCTATATAGACATAGGTAGATAGTATTAGCACTTGCACTATGAGCCTACACTGATTGTTAATCCTACTTGACTAATCTAGGTTTGTGAAATTTGGTGTGAATTTTTGCAATTACCTATGCATATTTTTATTCTATCTAGTCATTGTTTGTTTAGTATCTTTGTGATTGCAATATTTGGTCCTTTTTCCATATTTGTCTATTCATTAGCCAAGTTGGGTGAATATGCTCTCCATTTGGTTGAATCCACCCTTTGTTGGGTGAATATGCTTTGATCTTGGGTGAATCCTCCTATGTAGTAAATCCTTGATTTGATCTTAGTCCTCATTGGGTGAATCCAATCTATCATTGGATGATTTTTCTCCCTATTGGGTGAATCTACCTTGGTGTAGTTTTTGGACCAATCACAACCCTAGATAGGCGAATCAAAGTATTTTCGGGTGAATACACTCTATTTTTGGGTCAATTTGTGACCTATGTGGGTGAATTTGATTTGGTTTGAGTGAATCAATTCTCCATACAAATTACAGAGAGAGAACCCTTCCAATCCTAGATAGCTAGTATTCTTCCAAGTTGAATGCCACAAATGAAAAAAATCAATTTATATCTTAACTCGTATCAACCATTTTTTTCACATCACCCAATCAAAAATTAGTAAAAATATCATCCTATTTATACAAGAACATCCCTAAATGCGCACTATCATCACATAAATCATCCTAATAAAAATATAGCATTTAATCACTTGTTTGAGAACCTAAATCTTGAATCCAACCACCATCATAACACTTTCTTAGGAACTTTTCCTAACCTTAGTCATCCCTCATTCAAGATATTTCACCTTGATCCAAAGGTATAGTTTGCTTCAAAATCACTTTTACTTGAAAACTTACCCTATCTCAAGTATAAATCCAACCATCAAAATCAACATAGGATCTCAATCATAGTTTTAAGTGCTAAATAAAATATCCAAATCCAAAATCAAATCACACTTGTTTAGTCCTATCCTTAGGCTTAGATTCATCATGCTTCATCCTTCCAATCACCTAACCTTCCATGCCTATAACCACATGTTTTCAACTTAGAAAAATTATGGAACAACAACATTCCTCGCAATACACTTCTATTTTTCCTAGAAATGGAGAACCCTAACACCCCAACATGCAAATGGGACTATCAAATCCTACTCATCCTCAAGATCTAGTCTCCATTAAGGAGGAAATTATCTCTCAATCTGAGATTTCTCCTAGCATTAAGGAGTTTTTAGACAACATTTCTAGTGTGGATATAGTAGACCACCTCATAGACACATGTAAGGATACAATCCTAGTTAATCTTCTCAAGCATAGTTCGACTAAACTTTCACTAGGCTTTGACACATCCCAATTGTCAAAGACTGTGATACTTACTACTCCACAAGCTCCTCCTAAAAATACATGGGGACCTATACTTGAGTTTGGCAATGATGTAGTGATTATACCTCATTTCTCATCTGGATTCCTATAGTGGGACTTGGGTTAGGTTTTAGTCCTAGTCATGGATATTATCTTGTGTCCTCTTCTCAAATTCATATTTCACTACCACAAAAAAATCAACCATCCATTCCCCAAACATTGATCCATTATGTCCCTCATGGTAATGTATCAATTCCCCTATCACACACCTCATCTTCCACACCTTATCACATCCCTCTCATACTAGTTCAATCACATTCAACTCAATCAATCTACCATAATTCCCACATACCCTTATTGTCTTCTCCTTATATCTCGCAATCCACTCATATTCATTAATCTTCTTACATTCTACAACCCACCTATATGATTCCATCTCAAACTTCCCACACTCCTTTACTCTCACATGATCTAATTATATTGCAAGGTCAATAGCCCACTCAATCTCAATCTTCATCATATCTTGTCCAACATACCTACATACCTCAAAAACCCTCATATTCAAATCCACCACAAAATCCATCTTATTTTAGCATCCCACAGAATCCTTCATACCTCACTCAACCTCCATCCACATCAAAATTATTTTCATCCTTCTCCACCTCACCACAATCAATACATCAATCCTCCAAGCTCAAATCTAGTGGCTCCTTCATTATCATCATCCCATAATCAATAGGGGGAAGACATGAAGTTCGCACTCAGGGACTTACAAGCTAGAAACACCAAGAAATAATTTAAGGTCGAAGAACTGTGCCCATATCCTTTTGATCATTCCATTTTAGTGGTGCCTTTCCCCTAAAATTTTAAAATTCCCAAATTTGTTAAATATAAAGGGAAAGCTAATCCTCATGACCAAGTTAATGAATTCTTCATGGATTTTTAAGAGGTGGCTTATAATGACAACTATCTACTTCATTTGTTCCCTTGTAGTTTAGGTGGTCAAGCTTTGGAATAGTTTTTACACCTTCCTTGTGGGTTCATCTCTACCTTTATAGAGTTGTCAGAAAAGTTTGTGGCCCATTTCTCCTACAATATACAACAAAAAGTTACCATGTTAGACCTTTGTATTAGCAAACAACGTTATGGAAGAAATATTTGTGGGATACCTATAAAGGTGGAGAGATCTCGCTATCCACCTTCTATCACCTTGACCTCAAAAAAAATTGGTTAACATATTTTTTCAAGACCCAAACCAATAAATGACCTTGCATTTATAAATAAATTGTGCATCCTCATTTGACAAGATTATAGAGAAAGGTGTCACTATTGATAAGGCACTTATAGCTAAAGTTTTGGTCTAATTTACAAGGAAAAATATGATAAACCATCTAATGACAAACCTTGATTTTGAAATAAAAGAAAAACATTGTTAATGATGGTGTCACTAACACTGAGCATGTCCAAATTACCAACACATCAAATATCAATCAAACTACAACCACCCATCCTAGTACAAACACCATATCGGTCCCTAAAGGTTGTAATGTCACTTTTCCTCCTAGAGTTGTTTAAGTCTTAATAGTGGATTTAATATATTAAATATTAGAGTTAATATAATTTACAAGTTGTAATATTATTAAAATAGATGTGAATAACCAATGCAAAATTCAATATGTGATAATTTAGTAAAAATTCCAATATAAATAGTTAACATGATAAATTGAATAACACATCTATATAATAACTTTTAATATCATATAGATTAACACCAAAATAATAATATTCTAATATCTTTTAATATCAATGTATTTCAATACTTATCTGAATGCAAACACTTGGAAAATCCACTGTCACTCAGAAGATGTTGGTGGTATTGGCACTCGCTATGGGACAATCTAGGAGGAAATAGTTCCTTTCTAAACACAACATACTATTGCGCTTTAAACAAGTGTTGGTTCAATAGAAAAATGCTCAACGCAAGTGCACACCATGCTCCAGAGTAATTACTCATCATGTATACCATATGCTATAGAGAAATTACTCAACATGTATACAACATGATCTAGAGTAATTGCTCAAAATGTATACAACATGCTTCATAATAACTACTCAACATGCATAATAGCCCTATCCAGGACAATCCTAGGTGCATTTTATACCTTGAGTTGGACACAATCTATGTGCCCCCTTCTCCAATGCCCATGGCTCACCAAACCACTTTCTTTTGTTGGTGTAATTAATATTTAATTACACTAGCATAAGTTTACTTAGGCATAATATTTAATTAATTCCTAGGTTGCATTCACTAGGCAATTTGTTATAATGGGGTCATTCCCCTTCACATGTATTTAGGATAAAAGATTATTTCTAGAAGATGAGTTGTATTTTCTAGAAGACTTATCCTATCTTCACATCATTCCATAGGTAGTTTGTTAGGGTTCACATGTTGTTAATTCAAGACACATGTCAGCATCATAATGCATACTACATTTCACTCTTGCCTATATATACAATGCATTTGTATGTTTGTAAATCATTCTAGATCAATCATCTCATAATAGAATCTCAATTTGCATGCCTAAGTTGCAAAACTTTCTTTGTGGGTGAATTTCTTCTTGGAAAAGATCCTTTGAAGACTGTAGCTTCATTGGGTGATTCAGCATCCATAATTTCTACATGGTATCAGAGCTTGTCAATTGAAGACTCATCTCAAGATCAAGAAAGTTGGGCTAGGGAGTTTCATTGCAGGCTTGAAGGTTTTATTGCAAGCTAGTTGGCTCCACCCAGGGACCAAGCTGATTTCTAGAGTAGATTGAGTCCAATCCGAGCTCGCCATTGTCTTTAGAACACCTCAAAACCCTAGAATCATCTATTCATTCACCAAAATCGAAGATATCTAAACGGAAGCCATCAGAGGTATTTTTTAGGGTTTTCTATTTGTACTATTTGGGTTGTATGATCTATAGTAAGAAAATCAATCTCCCTATTATTGTACCTTGTGGAAATTATTTTTATATTAGCAGACTTTTTTCAAAAAATCGGGCTCATTTTCAATAGTTTTGGCCAAAAATTATATTCGAGCGACTGCATATTTTATTCATAGTCGGCATAGGGGTTTATTTTAATTTCTTTGAGTGGCTATAATATTATCCATCGACATAGGGTTTGATCTTTTTCAAATTTCTATGGATATATTTTACATTGTCAACATAAATATTTTTAAAAGTCTTCTTTTATTTTTAATTGTCGATCCCGCAATATTAAAAAAAATATTTTTTTTGTCTGACTATCTTTATTTCTTCAAGCCTTTGTAAAATCCATTGTCGACTCATAGTTGGTGGAGGTTGTCAAAATTTCTGATACTTTATTTGCAGGAGGTCTTATCATTGTTGGCTCCATCGACAAAACTTCTATTGTAGGGGCATACAGTCTGACCATCGATGTCATCAACTGTTTCATCGACATCCCTTGCTTTAACAATTCTTTTCTTCATCGTCGATGTCAAGTGCATATCCACTGTAAGGCCTCGCCCTTCTATCCAATAGTAGCAAATACTTTATTTGTATCATAGGTATATTTATTAAGTGATATTTAAATTGATGTATATAAGTATGCAATAAAAGTATGTATTAGAAGATAATAGTAGAGCAAGGAGTAGTAATCAATGGATGATTTTGTGGAGAAGGAACCTAATTGTAGATTTTTCTTTCAAGGGAAGTTTCATGCCCGGTAGGTATATGATATGATTGTAATTAAGTATAAATTGAACTTATACTTGAAGAGACAATATGAGTAGATAAAGAAACATATTTAAAAATTTATATCTTGAATAAAATCGAAGAGATTATATCTTAGTGTAGAATGTATGTATGGTTTACGAGGTAATAATCTAATTAGTAGTGTTGTGAATGTTAATTCTTGCATTTACTAGTGTCATAAAGACAATAATAATATCACCACTCATGGTGAGTACAAAAAAATACTATATAAAGTATATAGTTAAATTAAATATACAATGAAGCCTTAGCCTTACTAGCTAATCAAGATTTTAAACTTATTAATGTAAAATTAATAATTAGGTGCCATTTTTTCCTAACTAATTTTGTGTTGGTGGTGTTAGCTTAAAGAGGGTAATATTTTTTGACATATGGTACTTGCAATAGGTTGTGGTAGAATTTGAGATATTAAGTATTTTAAAGAAAAAATATTATTTCCTTAAGTTTAATTTGGATTAATCTAACAAGATGCAAATACAAACATATAAATTGGTCTAGATAAATTAATAACTATGGTAACTATGGTGATTGGGAATTAAATTTTAAATTATTTAAATATAGAGAAGATCAAGGGTACTTAGTTTAGGAATAGTTCCATTGAATAAATATATTCAGAACCCAAATCTATATAAGCCTTGGGACTAAAAACAATAGATTTTTATCTCCATTTTACTTGGAGATTGTAATAGTTAATTTTCCTCTACAAAGGGTTGCACCTTTGGTTCGAGTTCATTTTTGTAGGCATGAATCTTAATTTTAATTGGTATAGTATACACTTTCCAAGGGGAAACAACAGGGTTGCTAGCTGAATTTAATGCTTTTGAAGGTGGTGGAAAAAGAGAGAGACGATAAGGGGATGGTTAGCTTAAATGTATTAATTCTCTTACCTACGTGTCACAACTTCATATTAGTTTCTAACTATTAACCTACAGGAAAATCTGTAGAATTGTTGGTAAAAAGATTTGTTTACCAGGAAAGGTATGTTGCAGTAGAATAGGTCTCTGGTTGAGTACCCCTCACTTAACACCTATCAAAAAATTGATTAATTTCATCTACTACGCACTTAGTTGGCGGCAGATGGTATGGGGGTTCATTCTTGGCCAACTCATCTAGTAGAACAAGTGTCCTTTCGTGGAATATGTTGTTGGTGTCTCACAAAAATATCGAAATGGATGGGAATGAATGGGTTTTTTTTATTATATATTTTCGGCTATATGTAATCTCTAGAGAGTTGTGCTATTAGGATTCTATTGGAGATATCCAGAAAATAATATTGTACAGGAAACGTGCTTGACATATTCCATAGAAATCGGCCCCACACTTACAAGGAAGCAAGAGCACCATACTGTAATAGGCACGTGCCAAGGTAGCACCTCCTCCTTCTTTGTCGTCAAATCGAAGATGCTCACTGTTTAAGTTGAAGAGTAGAATATCTGGAAAATTGATGGGGTCGTTGTCTTGTACCCTGTACTGAGAGGGAATCATTTTTGCTTTACAATTCTCTTTCATTTTGAGATTTTCATGTCAATATCTTGCATTTAATTTCCTAAACACATGCTCTAATTAGAAAATTGAGAGATTTTTCATGATTAATGAAACTTGCAATCTTCCTAGTTTTTTTAAAGTGAGTGATCTATATCATGTGTATTTGTTGTCAAACTACGATGCCTTTACAAAATATATACATAGGCAAGGCCATCAAGCAATGAGCCCCTAAGGCATTAGGTCGAGCCCCTAGGACTTTTCTTCTGAGTTTTTTTTGAGACTCGTCATTTACTCATATCATAAAATACTATTGATTTATATAGCTTTTCTTAGTAATCATGTGCTAACTACCTTTGATCTTATGTGTGTTCCAAGTCATGTAGACCTTATAGGTATACGTATTGGTAGGGAGGAATTGTTGACACAATGGAATGCAAGAAGTATGTTAAGCCAACCCAAGTAAGTAAACTCTATTGCTAAAAATAGTAAATCATTTCTATCTTTTCTTCTAACTAGTGTGATCATTCAATATAGTTGTAAGTAGTGAATTGTGTTGTTATTGTCTTTTAAGTAAACACAAAAAAAATAAAAAAAATAAAAAATTATTAAAGTTGTTGCGGTCGTTAGGTTGTTTAGTGTGTAAAAATATGGGCATGACATCCACCACCAGCGGACTCCACCATATGATGTTGCTCAAGAACCCCACTCTACCTGTTCCTCAGCTTCGTCGTTGCTCCCAAAAGAGGGGCATTTTTTTCTACCACTATAGCCTGCGGTCTTATCAGTGACCACTGGCTAGATTTTTTTAGCCCCTAGTGCTAATTTTTTTTACCTAGTTAGCTTGTCAAGCCCTAATAGGACAGTGATCTTCCAAGGGCCATATCTTTTTACCACAATCTCAAAATTCATTAAATGAGATATCATTGGAAAGGTATTTCAATGTACTTTCCAATGGTTACCTCCATTTTCTAGAATTTCATTGCTAGAAAAAGGTACATTCAACTAAAGTAAAAACCCTAATTTGGATTCAAAAGCCAATATCTTCCAATCACTTTGTCAAAAATCAATGATTCTAGTGGCATCAAGAAGGTATTACAATGTTTTTTTATCAATAATTTTATTTAGTTTCAGGTCTAGGTGCTTTGCATTGGTTTTTTTCCATTTTGATATTTTTCATCATTACTTGGACATCCTGAAGATTGGAGAAAGGTTTCTTGCATTGAGGGACATCTCTTCAGTTATATATCATATTTGGAAGTTTCTATTTGTTGTTGATGGTCAATATCTTTGTTATATTGGAGATTTTTCATAATTTGTTATGGGTTTTCAAGTCATCCTTCACTACTAATGTTGGGATAGGGAAACTATAGACAATGGAGAGATTGCATCATACATCATCTTCAATCACTTCAATTGTTGCCACATTCGTATGGTTTGGTTCCCCCTCCTGATAATTGTATCTAAAAAATTTCTTGGAATTGTCGAAGGTATGATGTTCTAAGAGTTATTGCAATGCCAAAATAGATTGTCGATAGGTTAGAACTTAAATATCAGCCACTTGAGAAAGGAGTAGTACAGCTTGATGGTTCAAGTGTTAATACTGTAGGTATTATCAAAGATGCAAGTTTGACCTTAGTGAGCTTGTTGTTGCTCAAGAATTACAAGCTAAAAGTGTACCTGATATACTCTTAAATGAGTGGGCAGCAGAAAACATAATTGATAATCCAAATGACAGCATAGAGGAGACTAGTTTAGGGGTATATATGTTCCATGAACCTAAAACAGTTGTTCCAAACCTTGAAAAGGATGCGAAACAACAGATAGAACAACAAGATGAGCTCTGGAAAATGTATTTTGATGGTTCTAGGAGCATAAATGGAATTGGTGGAGGTGCAATGTTTGTTTCCCCATAAGGTGACAAATACTATTTTGTTTTTCGTTTTGCATTCTCCTACTCTAACAATACTACTAAGTATGAAGGTTTAATTTAGGGCTTGGAATGGGCCAATGAGTTGATTGTTAATTAGGTAAGAGGCTTGAATGTTGCTAAGAGTGATATTTTGAAATCTTACAGAAATAGAGTTTGGGATGTAATTGAAGAGTTTAATTCTTTTAATTTGGTTTCTATTCCTAGAAGTCAAAATAAGCATGCAAATAGGCTTGCTGCCATTGGTGCACAGTTTGATATTCCTGGTGATATCAAGAAGAAGAAGGTACAATAGTATGTTAAAGTAGTAATCAAACCTTCAATTCGAATAACAATGTTCGCTAGCAAGTATTTGATAGTGATGAGCAGATTTTATCTTTTCTTCCTGAAGAGGATCAGTTTTTTGTGGTGAATCAAGAGAAGCTTAAACAATAGTATGATGATTAGATCATACAGTTGAAGACAAACAAGTTACCCAAGGGTTTAGTTACCTTGGAGTCTATTTTCAACACCGATGATTAGCTTAAGAAGAGTAAAATCAGCATTCAAGTCAAAGAGAAGCATTATGAGGAACTAGAAATATTTAAAGGTAAGCTCCTAAAAATTGGAAAAAAAATCTCATAGGAGGATAGGCAGGCTTTTATTGCTTTGTGTCAAGAGTTTCATGATGTTTTTGCATGGAAATATTCAGACTTGAAAGGTTTTGATCCTAGAATTTCCCAACACACTATTGAATTAGAACCTAATGCTAAGCCTGTTAGGCAAAAGCAGAGGCCTTTGAACCCAAAGCTTGAGCCTTTAATGATTAAATAATTGAGTAAGTTAGTTGAGGGGGGTATTATCTTTCCAATTAAACACACCTCCTGGTTTTCTAACCTTGTTCCAGTTAGAAAGAAAAATGGTGAGATAAGACTGTGTGTAGACTTTAGAGATCTTAACAGAGCATATTTAAAAGACCATTACCCATTGCCCTCCATGGAACATATCCTTCAAGTAGTTGCTAGTTCAAAGAGATTTTCTCTTCTTGATGGTTATTCTGGTTATAACCGGATTTTAGTTAAGGAAGAGGACCAATATAAGACAACATTTACAACAAAGTGGGGCACTATGGCCTACAAGAGAATGCCTTTTGGTTTATCTAATGTTGGTGCCACATTTCAGAGGGCCATGGATATGGAATTTCAAAGTTTAATTTAGAAATTTTTTCTTGTTTATCTGGATGATATAACAGTGTATTTTAAAAATGCAAATGAACATTTATCACATCTAAAGCAAGTATTTGAAAAGTTCAGGGAGTACGGTATATCTCTCAATCTGAAAAAAGAGTATCTTTGATGTTCATGAAGGCAAGCTTCTTGGACACATAGTGTCAAAACATGGGATCACTATTGATCCTGAGAAAGTCAAAGCCATATTAGAGCTACCTTTACCCAATCATAAGAAAGGGCTCTAGAGTTTCTTAGGAAGAATTAACTTCTTGAGAAGGTTTATACATGATGTTGCAAATCTTTTACAACCTTTGATTGCCATGTTAAAGAAGAATGCAGTTTTCAGCTAGACTAGAGAAGCTAAATGTAGCTTTGAAGCTATTAAGGAGGATTTAGCATCAGCTTCTACGCTGGTAAACCCAGATGTTTCAAAAGACTTTATTCTATATACTTTTGGTAGCATAGATTATATTTCTGCTATGCTGGTTCAGAAAAATAATGATGGTTTAGAGCAGCCAATAGCCTTTTTCAGTCAAGGTTTAGATGATTATGAGTTAAGATACAACTTTGTTAAAAAGCATGTTCTTGTTGTCATAAGAAGTCTGAAAAATTTTAAGCCATTAATTTCCAATAATAAGATTCATTTAATGGTTGCACATCCAAGTGTAAAGGAGTTCCTATTAAGTAAAGATCTCAATGAGAAGAGAAATGCATGGATCACTAAAGTCATGGAATTTGATGTCGATATCAAGATCACAAAACTTGTAAGAGGTAGAGGACTCTGTGAACAACTTGCTTCAACACCAGGAAGTGAAGAGACAATAGAAATAGATGTTGTTTTGGTTAATATTGGTGATTCTCAAGATGTTGCACCTACATTAGCAGCAGGTTGGGTGCATGATATGACTCACTTTCTGCAGACTGGTGAATGTCTACCAGGTTTTGACAAAGCTAAACAAAAGTATTTCAGACTTCAGTCTATTCCATATGTGTTGATTAATAATTTTCTTTTCAGAAAATATCTAAATGGTGTTCTGTTAAGATGTATTGATAATGATCAAGTGGAGAAAATGCTTCATGAGTTCCATGATGGAATTGCAGGGGGTCACTTTTCCCCAAGAATTACTGCATGGAAAATTATGAGAGTTGGCTATTATTGGCCAAAATTGTTTAAAGATACCCATGCCTGGGAAAGAAAGTGTGTAAAATGTGATTTATTTGCAGGAACAAAGAGGCTACCATCTTTTCCCTTGCAGCCTATTCAAGTGGAGAAGCCCTTCATGAGGTGGTGTATTGATTTTATTGGACCCATAAATCCACCTTCAAGTGCAGGTCACAGGTGGGTACTTACAACAACTGATTATTTGACACGATGGACTGAAGCGGTGACCTTGAAAGAAGCCAATGAATCTTGTGTTCTAAACTTTTATAATGATATAGTAACTAGGTTTGGTGTTCCAAAATCAATCATTTTAGATAATGCTCTTGCATTTGTTGGATTAAGAGTTACTGATTGGGATATTAAGAATGGTATTCATTTGAATACATATTCTAACTATTACCCTCAAGGTAGTGGTTTAACTAAAAGTACAAACAAAAATCTGATCAAAATTATCAAAAGAACTATGGAAGATAATCAGAGAGTTTGGCACAATAAGCTAAAATCTGCCTTGTGGGCAGATAGAGTAACTCCCAAGAGGTCGATTGGGAATTCACCATATGTACTTGTTTATGGAAAAGATGTAAGACTGCCTCTATCTGTAGAGTTGTCAGCTCTTGATATTGTACACCAACTGGAAATGTTTGAAGAACAGGATCTAATGGCAGTTAGATATGCTCAGCTCATGGAGCTAGAAGAAACAAGAGATAAAGTAATGAAGTATTTAGATTATCATCAGCTTTAAACAAAAAGATTCTTTGATAAGAAAGAAACACCTAGAGTGTTCAAAGAAGTTGATGTTGTACTCAAGTGGGATGTGTTGAAAAGTGGGCCTGGAAAGCACATGAAGTTTGACAACTTTTGGAGTGGCATGTTTGTCATTACTGAATGCAAGGAGCATAATGCATTCCAGTTTTCCACAATGGATGGTGAAATTCTACCTATCCCAGTTAATGGGATACACCTCAAACAGTGTTTTGAGGTATGATTTACCTTGTATATACTAGGTTAGGAGTTTATGCTTTCAATAAGTGTTGTTGCATTGTAGTTTAGATGCAAATTTTAATTCCCTAAGTGTTGTTCCAACACAGTTAAGTAGTTTCCCTTCATTTGTCTTTTCCTTCAACAAGTTTCCAAGTATTTCAACGAGTTACAACCATGTACAAGGCTGTTCTAGGTATATTTCTAAGTTTTCCAAAATGACTCCATGCCCAAGGGACAAGCCTAGGCAACTGGTTTTCATGTTTAGCAGGCAAACATACAGTAGATGTCGCCAAAAATGTTATCAGATTTTCACTTATAGCTCAATCAGGTAGGGCTTGTTGATTTAAGTTGAAAGAAGAAAAAGGTAAATTTTATCCTCTCCTATATTAGATTCAATTGCCTAAATGAAATAATTCAAAAGATTACATTTACAAATTACTGCATTTATACAAGTGCATGTAACATAAGAGGGATTTACCACAAATATTTCTAAAAAGTAATCTTTATTGATTCAAAAGTTTATATTTGTCTTACACAAGTCATCAGATTGACTTTTTCTTATTCAATACAAATTAAGAAAAGCATATACATGAATAAGTAAATGAAAGAAAATGTGCATATAAAGAGAGTGACCAGTCATTGCCTGAAAATGACTGGTTTGGTGTTGTCTTGCTTTGTTGTTGATCTGAGTTGCTTGTCCCTCCTAGTTCCTCATTGTTCCTAGTTCCTACATCTGGAAATAGCAATGGTGTTAGAGAAATGCTCTAAGCAATGAAATATCACAAACATTATATGAACATACACCTATGCATGTATACACTGATCTCAATGTGCATTAAATAAGAAATGCATACTTTAGGTGTCCAGGAGAGCATTAAAGCCATCATACACATCCAAAATATGTATTGCTTTTCTAACTTTTTTGCTTCATGTGCAAGTATAGGAAAAGTAATATTGTTGTTTTAATTCATTTGATATCAACACATGGGATAAATGTGGCTCCCACAAGGGTTGAGCCCAACATGCATATAAAGGACTGTAGTCAAAATGATAGTGACTTGCAAATGTACAATAACATAGTGGAATTTAAGATTATAGTTAGTTTGAGTCAGCATGTTGTCAAATTATTTTGACAAGGCATTGAACTGAGCTAACCACTTCATGGTATACTTGAATAATCATACATCACCTATGGAAGTGTGTTGTTGATCACTGTCATAGAGGACATATCATCAAACATGTAGATCATGAATGGTTGTCCCAATTCAATTGCAATTACATAATATCAGTCATGCAGTCATTGATAGAATACAAGCAAAAATCCATGAGACAAGATTTTATAAAAACTTGTGGAAAAGAAATGCAATGCAGAGTGACAAAACAGGTTTTGTTATTATTTTCTCTCATTTATTCATGGAAGATTCATGGAAGTATAAAAATATTGTGAAAGCTTCAAAGCCACAGTAAGCAAAAGCAAGTGAACATTCATATGTTAGAAGAAGGAAGCTCATGTCCTTATACTGTCTTTTGTTCTTTCATTTCTACATGGAAAATAAAACATAGAAATCACTAATTACAAATGATATAGGAAGTTCCAAAGTTACAAAATGAGTTTTCTTTCAAGTTTGACCACCCATAAACCCTAAGGTTGGGCCAAAGTTATGGGGGGTTTTCTTTGCAATTAGTAAAGCAACATTCAGAAATTACAAAATACCCAAAATATGCAAAAGGAAGAGGTTTTTTGTATGAGCAGCATTATCAGGGACCAAGAGGTCGAATCATGGCTCTTTTCATAAAGAAAAGGAAAAGATGTGTAGAGATTTTGAATCATACCCATACTGTGCAATAACCAAGAATAAGGAAGAATGGAGCCTCAACCTGTTAGAGGCCGAATATAGAAAATAGAATACCCAGAATATAAAACTATTAGTGTTATGATAAGATCTACAAAAAGGAAGTTTTTTTTTCTTTCATAGCACAGATTGATTCACTTGGGATTTCAAAGTTTTAAGTTTAGAATGAAATTTTTGGGGTCGGCATGAGTAACAAGAAATGCATTCTCTTTGTGTGCATCAAAAAACATTTGGATCTTCTTGAAGGAAAACAAAAGAATAGAGAAAGAGGGGTTTTGAATAATTCAGGAATGAACCCAGAAAAAAGGAAAAATATGAAATCATGCCTGAAGCACACATGGTCACGGCCTATGTGTATTTCTTTCTGAAATATAAAAGGTCCATTTGAAAATTTGTTCTAAGACAAATATACAGAGAAAAGATTTTACATTATCTATTTATAGAGAAGTGAATAAAGCTAAATACAAATCAACATAAAAAGATGAAGGTCGCGGCCTAAAGGACTCAAAAATAACAAAATGAAACTTATATTCTTTATGTTTTGGTCTCAGAGCATAGCTTACCAATAAGTGTTTTGAAAAAAAATTGACAGATTCTATACAAAGATGCCTCTATAACTGCAAAATCTTTCATGGAAATCCTTCAACAATGTTCTCAAAAACCCTCATTGGCGGCAGTCGAGCTTCCTCAAGAAGCTTCATGATAAATGAAGTAAATCTTTTACTATTTTATTTTTGTTTTTAGGGTTTCATACCCTAGTGGAGGTCGACAGGAGTTAGGAATTTTTTCCTTCTATTTAAAAATATACATTGCAAATTAATTTCCCCGTGGGCTAAGACTCCATGTCTTATGCCTTATTCATGTTATACCTTTTGTAGCTTATGCATTTTAAATATGTATTTTTACTTGGCCATGTCTTTATTTCAGTCTATGACCGAATACATGTAATATTTTTCATTTTTTGCATTCTTTTACATTGTAAATGCTTGAGTTTAAAGTGATATTTTCTAAATCACTTAAATTTAAGGCATCATCTTTAAATGCAAAAAAAATAGGAGCATGTGTTCATGTAATCAACACATGAGGACGAAAGATGAAGATATGCTTTGATTTATATTATGCCAAAGATTTAGGGGAGTTGAAAGAAGTTGGAAAACACATGGAAAACTTTTAGGAGATATTTATTTGCTTTGTGGAGAAGTTGAGAGCTTTTTAGGGGTGGTTTCATGAGTCACTATGTTGGATAAGGTCTAGCTTGACCTTTTCATCTATTTGGAGCTCTTTTGGAGTATATCTAAAAGCTAGATTTTAGGCTTTTTGAAGGCTTACGGAAATGAAGATTCTAGAGCCCTTTTTGGTGGAGCCACTTGGTGTTGCTTACTTATTAGCTTTTGTAACTCATTTTTGAGTTAGTTTTTCTTATGCAATTTCTAGAGATAGAGAATTTTGCAGTCCTTTGATAGTTTAAGCATGCTTTGTAACTCATTATTTTTGGAATATGATATACAAATAATACCTTGGATACCATTGATTGTGTTGTTTTTCCTTCTCATTATTGCAGTATTGTGCATAACCAAGTGATTGATTGAGCTATTAGTGAGGTATTTTAATCTCCTTGTGGTTTTGTCTCACGTTCTCATGCCATTTCTACAAAGTATGCTTATGCAGGTTATAGGTTGTGTTTAAATTGCATTTATCCTTTTAAATGTGAGAATATTTTTTTCCTTTTTGAAGATAATGCAATCAAACTTTCCTGTGAAACATTTATGTATAAACTTATAGAAATGAATTGTGCAGTTTAGATGTTGTCATCGATGTTCAAGTGTTTGAAAATCTGAAATTTTCATAGTCCTAGTCAATTAGGTGTATCACCCTGTATTTTCATTTTCAACATTTACTTTTGAAAGCATTTCTTCTCCCTTTTCCTTCAAAAAATTAGTAGTTTAAGTAATAACTAGCAAGGAAGCCAGCCTCATCCAGAGATTCACTCCAAATTTCAAGGTCACCCACAACCTTAGGAGTGTTTCCTGTTACTTCAGAAAGTTAATTTTTGCAACTTAACAAGGGTACATTTCTGAGAGATAACATGAATAAATAAAATAATAGGACCAACAATATCAATTAAAAAAGGGTCCCTTTTAACTATGATAATATAGTCGGTTTTATCACTCAAGTTGGTTCACATGTGGTTATAATCAAGATAAAAGTTTTTAAAAAAAACCAATATGTTATAACCACTAGACATAGTAGGATTACTATGTAGGGTCCATCCAATACATCCACACAAAGCTCCCATTATAACATCCTTGACCATCTTGGGAAGACCCCTATACAATATTCATCCCATATCTTCTAAAATCACTTCCCATCCATCAAGAGATCTTGATTAAAGCTTTATAGGATGCCCTTGTACCTACAAACATTGATCCTACCCAATTCCAAGAATTAGTAGGACACCTATCATCAACTTACCAACTAGCTTTTAGTCAAAATGATATGCCACCCACTAATCCATCCCAAAATCACCCCTTGCATATTGAAGTCCTCATTGAAAAACATGAGGTAATATGAGTCCTATTGGATAATGGTTTTTCCTTGAATTTTTTTATATTGAAGTTTATAAAACAAGTGGGATACACTCAAGCTAATTTAGAGCCTTAGGTAATTACAATCAAAGCCTATGATAATGCAGAAAGATATTATTGAGGTACTATTTGTCTCCCCATACAAATGGGTCTAGAACTACATTATACAATGTGTCATGTTATTAATCTTGATCTTCCATACAAAATTATCCTCAATCACCCATGGATTCATTCCATGCAATTCGTCCCTTCCACCTATCATTAGTATTAAAAATTTCCTTATAATGGCTTAGAGGTTATAATTTATGTTGATCCCCATTCTTTTGAGTACTTCATGCTCTTGAGGCTTCATTCCCCCATTCCTATCATTATCTTGGAATAGGGTTTACGAATTCCAACACAAGCTTGCCATCCTCCTATGTCAACCCTAACACATCATCCTCATCATCCAATCCATTTTTCATCCTTGAATATGAATTTTCTAATATTAAGATCAATGATAAAGGATGTGGAGAATATGAAGTAAACAATGCACTCAATATAGGCTCTATGCCTCTTACTCTACATGTTTTTGGGAAACCACCTCTTTAGAATCCACAATAACCACCTATTACTATAAGTTATGGGTGAACTGTATTCTAATCTCGAAGTACATTAGATCAAGAGAAAATTGAAGAGGACATTAGTCAGTGGGTCTATAGAGAAGAACCTGAGAATACTGATAATCTCCTTGAATATTTCCAAGAGACATATAATATTCCCCACCAAATGGCTCAATGAGTTAAATGTCTTGAGTCTTCATGACCAAGGTATGCTCCAACACCTTGAACCGCCTACCAACAAATATAATCAAGGACATAGATACGGCTCTAAAAAAGAGGTCATCAAATTTTCATATGATGATTTAGATTTATCCTCCATCTTTGCCACTACCATCCTTAGGTCATTGACCTCCCACTCTACCACCCTGAACTCATTACTTGGGGCCAATGTAGATCTATAAATCTTGATGTCTTCCAAACCAATGAAACGTTCCTAGTATTCATGGGATTACATGAGAATATGCCTCTCAGAGACCACAAATCCAATTTTATATAAATGATTAATCCACATGCCTACTTGGGGAAGATGAAACCCTTAGTCACAAAAGTAAAAAATAAAAAATAAAAGTATGATGTCTTCTAATGAAAACCTCTCTGAGGAAATTTTAGATTCATCAATAGTAAAAAAAAAGTGTGTATCTTTTGGTGAAAACTTATCTGAGGTACCAGAAGATGAGGACATTCATCTTCCCCTTATGCGTACATAGTGGCCTAAAAAATATACTATCCTAATAGAGGAGACTAAAGAGATTAATATGGGAACTGAAGCAGTGCCTAAGGTCACATATGTAACAAATTCCTTTTCATCTAAGGAATACCAAATATTTTCTAACATTCTCCAGCATAAATCTATAATTTTTTCATGGTCTTATGTTGATATGCTCGAGTTAGATCCAACTCTTGTTCTACGTAATTTGGTTGTCCATCCTAATGCCAAACTAGTCACACAAAAACTCAGAAAGAGGCTTCCTCAAGTTACACAATTGTTCAAATTTGAACTAGAAAATTTACTTGAAGTAGGTTCCACTTGACCTATTGATTGTTTTGAAAAGGATCTCTAACATATTCCCAGTTGGTAAATTGACTGGGGGCATACATATTTATATTGATTTTAGAGACTTGAATAAGACTTTATTTAAGGATTAATTCCCACCACCTATTGTCGATATGCTTTTAGATCTCACAATGGGTCATGTCATATTGTCCCTCATGGATGGATTCTCAAGATACAATAAAAATTTATATTGTAGTGGAAGACTAGCATACAACCACATTCACAACCCCATGAGGTACCTTCTACTATCAAGTCATACCTTTTGGCTTGAAGAATGTTGGTTCTATGTATCAAATAATGATGAATGTTATATTCCATGAAATCATCCATATCATCATGGATGAGTGTGTGGACCACTTATTAGGTGAATCTAAAATTAGAGAAGCACATCTAGCTATTATTGAATGCATCATTGATCAGTTAGAGAAATATTAGTTGATAATTAATCCTAAGAAGTGTGTGTTTGGAGATACATTAGGTAAACTCCATTGTATCTAGGAGAGGCATCAAGGTCGATCTTGCAAAGGTGAAAGTAATCATGGATATGCCTCCTCCTAGGATACTTAAAAATTTGAGAAGTCTTCAAGAGAAATTACAATCTATCAAAAGGTTCATAGCTCAACTTGTTCATCATTTTCAAACTTTCAAGAATTTTCTCCACAAATATACAAAATTCAAATGGGATTCCTCTTATCAAAAATGTTTTGACAAAATCAAGGAATATCTGGTCAATCGACCTATTCTCATTCCTCCCATCTCAGGGAAACCTCTATTGTTATACATATCAGCTACCTTAGTTGCGTTGGGGAAAATCCTTGCTCAGCATGAGGAGAATGAAAAAGAGAGATCAATATATTATATCAATTGCACTCTAGTTGGCTATGAGCTCAACTATACCCCCTTATAAAAGGCATGTCTTGTAATGGTCTTCTGCTCCAGAAACTAAGGCATTATATGCTCAAACATTTTTTCAAGCTCACATCTAAATTTGATCCACTTAAATATATCTTATCAAGAACATCCTTAATAGGTAATATGGTTAAATAGGTTATAATATTAATCGAGTTTGATATAGATTATGTGGATCAAAAATATATCAAAGGATAAATCATTGTAGATCAATTAGCTAAGGATCCTCTTATTAATACCTACCCACTGGTTATGAACTTTCCCAATGAGTATATCTTCACTATCACTAAAGAATCATCATAGAAACTATATTTTGATGCATCTTATACACAACATGGGTCTATTGATAGATGTGATGCATTCATCATTCCTCTTGAAGTTCCTAAAGCCTCCATTGTTGTGCAAAAGATTTTAAAGGTATGTTAATGGTGATCAAAGATGTAAGTTTTTGCTCTTAAGAATTTAATAGTCAATTCAACATGTCCTCTTTGCAAAAATTCTCTAGATTCTCCAATCGTTTTTGAGAAGGAAGGAGGTTGTTTTATTGATTTTTTAGGTTTCAAATGAACGATCGAGATTCAATAATGAAAGATCACGATCAACGGTTGAGAACTGTTGAGAGAAAATAGATTGATCAATTAACTCCTCTGATTGATCAAGTTAAGGATTTTAATTGGATAATCAGTGGGATTAGATTGGAATGATTGGTGGGATTGAAGAAGTTAGATTGAGTGTTTAGTGGGATTTAGAAAGTCAGGTTGAGTTAAGAAATAGATGGGTTAGTTAACCAATTAGAGTGAGAAATCAATGGTCATGCTTTACTCAATCAAAAAGGGGTGAGGATAATTAATTAATTGAATAATTGAATAATTAATAATTAATTGAATAATTAATTAATTAATTGAATAATTAATAATTAATTAATTAATTAATTAATTAATTGAGTAATTAATAATTAATTAATTAATTAATTAATTAATTGAGTAATTAATAATTAATTAATTAATTGATTGATATTGTTATGTTACCACTACATTCTCAATTTGTGATGGTTGCCTATACAATGGGTTATCCATAGGTTGTGGTTTAGATTGATCATTGTTTTGTGAGAACAAAGGTGGTATCTTGGGATCCATCATTGGTTTTGGTATCTGTCTAACCATCGTTTGGTATCCTATTGGAATGAGATTAGGATACTTAAGAATGTCCACATTAAATTCTATGGGTATTTTGGCACTACTTTGTGCTAGTGTAAGGAAATACGAGTTTGTGTTCTTCCCAAGAATTTTTTTCATAAGATTCTGCATCTTAGGATCTTGGGATTACTCTAATAGTTTTTTCTCGGTAAGTTCCTCAGCACTATCATATTCTTCTATGATGACATTTTGAGAACTAGGAGGTTGGTTTTTCCTAGAAATCATATTTTGATGTTCACGAAATATTTCCTCATCACTAGGTGGTTGATTTTGTTTAGCTTTAAATGTAGGTTGTCCTTGAGGAGTTGAGAGTTCTTATGGATTATAACCCCATGA
Organism: Sequoia sempervirens; assembly: GCA_007258455.2. Classification (NCBI taxonomy): domain Eukaryota; kingdom Viridiplantae; phylum Streptophyta; class Pinopsida; order Cupressales; family Cupressaceae; genus Sequoia; species Sequoia sempervirens. Next base: position 33,231,374 of record VDFB02000020.1, read on the forward strand.
TTGAGGTTCCTTAGTAGTGGTGTTTTTCTTGGGTGCACTAGAACTACTCTTGTTGGCTTCCATTCTCTTTTTGTATTGAGATCTTGTTGTAGTCATAAACAAGTCCAAGACCTTGGTGAATTTTTGATAACTAATTATGGAATGGGATGGTGTTTATTTTTTGAGAATTTTTTGTTAAAAATTATGAATGAAGATGATGTGTGAAAACCTTTTGGTCAAAGGTTGTTGATAGTTTGCTATGGATTTTATATTTGATGCTCAAGACCCTAGGATAAGAGTATGAGTGATTTTTTTGGATGTTTTGGTGAGATGCTAATCTTAGGAAACAAGGTGTACAAGACTTGGATTCATATTTTCTTTTTTTTCTAGGATATGTTGATACTCTACTAAAACTAGCTTTGAGGTTGCAAGCAAAGGTTGATGTTAATATCCTAGAAAATGATAGCAAGAGGATAATCCAATTTGTTGTGTTTTTATTTGTGTCTTAACACTAGGTTGATGTTTTGATTTACTTATGGATATGAAAAGATGTTGATATGATTTGTTGTAGGTCTAATTGTTTGTTTTTCAAAGGATGATGGATTAACTACTTTTGGGTCAATTCTAAAGAATGAGCATAATGAAACATCAAATAAACATCCATAAACATCCAGGAGTAGCAAATAAATATCCATAAGAATAAGCATAAGGAAACAATCAAAATAAGTTGTTCTAGGTCTCTCTAGATTGTTGTTATCTTTGTATTGCTTACTGGTTATATCTTAGTATAGATGAGCCAAAACACATGGGCCCCAAGTGTAGACTATCATGTGCTCCATCATCTACTCTATATAGATGCCCCAAATAATAGGAAATCCCATACCTTTGTGATTAGGCATTAGGGGCCATATAATCAATCCAACCAGCACCATAGACATTGAATCTGAGCCATCAACAAATGGAGACAAATCTATCTTAGATTCCACTACCTATAGTTGTTGCACACCAAGTACTCATTGCATGGTCAGGGTACCTTGCCTGATATCATATGTGACTTGCTCACCGTGAATGGGGATCCGCAGAATCCTCCAAACATCCTTAGGATTAATCATCACCTTGATAGTAGGAAGATGGAAGGACAACATCTCAGAATGCCACCTCTCGACCAGTGCAGTCATCATCACCCTATGACATTTGATCTCAGGCATGTATAACAGATATGTTGAAGACCAACAATGTCAAGGAAGTCTCTTTCAACCTCCTGAAATTCAATAATAAAATCAAACAGTTGTCATGGATGACACTCTCTAGAATATAGAAGTTTGAGAACTGCCTACAAACATTCAACCCACAATGTCAAATATTTGTAGAAAATTAAATCACGAATTTAAAACTACAAACAAACTATCTAAATCATTCATTTTTAACAAAATCGAGCCTTTTTAGGATGATAGCGACATGTTTTTACATTAGCGGCCCTATTTACTTTGATAACGACTATTTTCTAAGATAGTGGCTAGTTTCTACAACAACGTCTACTTTTTACGATAGCATACACCTTTGACGATAGTTGTTTTTCTAAACTATTCAATCATGCGTGTACTTTTCACAAAAGTGATCAAACAATAGGGAATGGTTTCTACTATAGCGGTCACCTAGAACGATAGTGTGTTATTTTTACTATAGCGGTAAACCTACATACTACACTAGCAGTCATATTGAGATAATAACATGAAAAACAAGAAATTGCCGCTATTGTCCTAACAATTTTTGAGCATTAACTACACAAACAGGAAATGATGAAAAAAAAGAAAGGAAGGGGTATGTATTGCAATCCCTACATCAACAGGCCTCCTGAATGAATGAACTACATATTTTCTGTGTGGGGCACCTGAAATCCTCACCATTGTGAATTGACAATCGCAGCAAACTGGTCTCCAAAGGAAAGAATTCACTAAGGTTCAAAGTGCAAATTAGGAAAAATGAACCCTACTTTCCTATTTTAACCCCCCAAACCCTAATTTTTACCTTGGGAACCCTCCTAGGTTTAAAGTTTGAGCACCCTAGAACATATGAAACCATAAAAGTGGGCCCTATAGCCTAATTTTTCATCCTCTACGCATCTAAACTACAAAGGAACTTTGTTGCGAGCCCACTCAGAAAAGTACTTTTTTTTTCGCTAACCTCTCAAGGGGGAAACCTGGCATCGTATTATCTTTTCGTTGACCATTGGGGCATGGTGGGGCATATTTTTTTTTTCAAATCATGATCTAAACATTGAATTCTTTGAAAAAATGTAACTAGTACTTTGTCTCAAAGAGGGGCAAAATGTAGACATGCAAAAATGACCTAACACATATCACACATCCTGAATTGTATTTTTCCATCATTAGCATCATTATCATTAATATAATTGCATTTCACATCATTTTCACTAATTAACCCTATTTCTATCTATTAATTGAATAATCCTACATTATTTAATTAATTCACTATTTCATCATTAATATACCTTTATTCCTCCTGATTAATTAAATAAACTCAAGTTATTTAATTATGTAGCTAATATACCTTATTCATCTAAATCAATTAAATTTTTATCATTAATAATTTAATGAAACCACTTTCCCTTCTCTAAATTTGGATAATTAAATCAATTATTCAAAATCGCTCAACATGGTCAATTACAAATAAATGTCTTTATTTGTTAAATTCAAAAGCAACTTGCACGTTCATCTCCAACATTAATTAATTATCCTCATCCCTTTTTGATTGAGTGAATCATGACCACTGATTTTTCACTCTAATTGGTTAACTAACCCATCTATTTCTTAACTCAACCCGACTTTCTAAATCCCACTAAACACTTAATCTGACTTCTTCAATCCCACCAATCATTCCAATCTAATCCCACTGATTATCAATTAAAATCCTTAATTGGATCAATCAAAGGAGTTAATTGATCAATCTATTTCCTCTCAATGGTTCTCAACTGTTGATCGTGATCTTTCATTATTGAATCTCGATCATTCATCTGAAACTTGAAAATCTATAAAACAATCAGAGAATCTAGAGAATTTGTGTAATGAGGTCATGTTGAATTGACTATCGAATTCTTAAGAGAAAACACTTACATCCTTGATAACCATTAACATACCTTTTGAAGCTTTTTCACAACAATGGAGGTTTCGTATTGATCCAAGCAATCTGACATCGATACGAATACACTTCGACATGGGATGGTAACATTGTAATTCATTAATTCAATTTATGTTTTCTTTCATGATTACATTGCTTGATTCATTGCTTTATAATTTCATTTAATGAGTAGGTTGGGATTTTCCTTTTCTTTGATCTCTTTCATTTGATTTCATTACTATTTCCTTATTCTTATTTCCCCCCTTACAACTTTGATCAAATTTTCTTGAGAATTTCATGTTTTTCAAGTTTCCAAGGCAAGGCAACACACTTGTTCAAGCCAAAATGATGCACTTGATGCATTGGAGTGCATTTTTTTCAAGCTAGAGCAATGTATTTGTTTTCTAACACATTTGACTTATCTAGTTTTTGATAGGTTGATGCACTTGCAGTTCACTAGAGTGACACATTTGTAGACCAACGCACTTGTTATGATGCAAAGTAATGCACCTTTGAAATTCTAGCACACTTTTTATCAGAACTTCAGGGCATTTTTTTGATAGAGCGAAACACTTGTAGAAAAATCCAGAGAGGTAAAATTTCAAATTTCATCCAAATTTCAATTTCAATTGATTTCTAAACCTGATGAGTTTTAGAAATTTTTATCAAAACTTCAAGGCATTTGTTTGATAGAGCGAAACACTTGTAGAAAAATCCAGAGAGGTAAAATTTCAAAGTTAATCCAAATTTCAATTTCAATTGATTTCTAAACTTGATGAGTTTTTGATCTTTGTTTGTAGTTTGGTACTAACAACTTGCATATTTGAGCATGGAAGCATGGAGTGAAGCAAAAAATTTCACTAACACTTATCTTGTTTAAATTTTTAAAGTGTTTCTAAATACTTATGAAAAGGATGACCTAAGAGCCTTTTTATTTCATGCTTTAGTTAAATTGCACTTCAATTTGGGTTTAAAATCAATTCACACTTTAATTTGGATTAATAATGAACAATATATCTTGCATTTTCAAGTTGGATTAAAATTGAACCAAATATCCTCACACTTCAATTTGGTTTAAAATTGAATAAGACAAATTCACACTCAGTTTTAGTGCTTAAAATGAACATGGCATTTATCTTTAGTGCACTAAAATGAACCATTTTCTACTTTTCTTGCTATGATTGGTAAAATTTTAGTGCACATCCTCTCCCCTTGCACTTCGTGTGATCTTGGCTGAAGAGAAACACTCTTAGTTTACAACCTTTTTGAGTCACCCAAGGCTTGCTACGCATCCTCTCCCATTGTGCTTCATGCAATATTGGCTAAAGAGAAATAACAGTCCTTTTTATTTTGTTAGAGGGGCCTGCTTTGAGACACATCCCACAATGGAGAAATCAAGGTGACCCTAAAGCATGTTTACCAGCAGGCTATACAAAGTATGCAAAAACCAAAGTAAGTAGCATAAATGTGTGGACATTATACCTTGTGGGCCTACTCTCATGCGAATGAATGGGTTGCTTAGGGGAGGCCATAGACTTTAGTGTATCCCATCTAAAGTATACCTATGGTGTTCATGGTGTCATTAAAAACCTTTGTATTTAGAGGTCATCCAAGTTTTTTGAAATGATTATTCAAAGTAGTGCACATGAATAACATTGTTCCCAAAAGTTACTTACCACATATGGTTTATGTTTTAGGCATAAGGCTTAACAGTTCATTCTCTTTCACAAATATAGGAGTATCAAGGTGGTACATTACCTTGGTATGTCCTAATTGACCCCTCAATGAATTTGAGTTCATCACTCTTTCAGGGGTGAGGTAAGCCTACTGCGAAGTAACGTACCCTTTTATTAATTGATTTTGTTTGAGCTAAACTAATAATTCTTATGGAAGAAGGCTTGTGAAATATCCTCCTCACCCATTGAGTCAGTAAACACATTGCTTTGCATTTAAACTCAAAAATAAACATCAACATTGTCACAAAATTTTAAACCCTTTAATATAATGGAGTACACTTGAAGAGAACTATCTTGTTTTTATTAAAATAATAGATCTTAGTGGCCTCCTAGTATTTGGGTTCATATCTCTACTCATTATTTCAAATTCAACCTAGGGGACTAGGATTTTAGCATTTTGATTTTCACAAATTTTGAGCTTTGTGGAAAACATTTTGCTTGGTTGTAGACATTTTAGTTTCAAAAATAATCAAGATCTCCATGGGTAAAAGCAATTTCACATTAATCAAATTTTAAGAATTGAACCATAAAGAAGGTATCCATTGGTCTTATATTCCAAACATTTTGGTACAATAATAAAGGAAAACAAGGAAATGCATACTTAAAGTTTTTTTTATTAATTTTTTTTGGGTATATCACACCTTCAAACATCATACCAAAGTTCCTTCATCAAACAATCATTTGGTCTTTTAAAATCAAACACTCAAAAGAAAATGCATGTCTTTCAACACCTTGATCTAGTCACAAGTCCCTCTTAGGTCTAAAACATCAGTATCAAACATCAACCAACACAACATCAAAACATTTGACATCTCATCTCACTAGCAACTTTAAATTTTGGACAAACAAATCTCCTAGACCAATTTTTTCATCAAATAATCATCTAATTTAGCTACATGTTTTGAAACAAACCCCTTTTCACACACTTATTTGGATTAGCACACATCCTTTTGAAAAAAATTATCCTAAAGTCACAAGTCTACTTCTAGGATTTACAAGTTCATTAGCATCCTTATCAAATACAAGCATCAAAACCTAAGTCTAGTTTTGTCCAAAATTGAGAGTTTTATTATCATCCACATCACTCATCCTTTCATAATTCATAGCATCATTGGTCCTAAATCCCTTAGAGGTTCACTTTTAGGAAAATTTGAATCAACTCAAGAGTTTCAACAATATAAATCCCATCATACTACTCCAAAAGTTTATCCAATTTTTATGGTAACAATAATTTCAAAACACAAGAGAGACATGGAGAAAAACCAAAATTTATGTACCATGAGTGATCCAAACTGAAAAAACCTTACAATGCAAGAATTCGATCCTAGAGGTTTCACAACTCCATCACAAAATCCATCTCAAACTTCACAAGAAATGGGCTACCAAGTAGAGGATGTTACTAATAATCCCAATGAACTTACGGTAGATGAACTACTTGAGTTGCAACAAGATTCTAAGACTCACCATCTTATCAACACCATGATGAAATTGAATCCAACCCAATACATGTTAGCCTTGGAAAAAGGAGCTAAACTCCCTTCCACATTTGAATTGAACACACTTAGGGAACAACCTTTGGTAAATATTGCATCTATTCCTCAAACATCTATCACACAACCCTTGGTCCAAAATTTTGTTCAATCCATCACATAACCATCCTCATCACATGTACCAAGCCAACCTATAATTTAGAGGATGGTGTCATCTAGTCTTGCAACTCAACAAGGAACTCAACTTGGTAACACTCAAAGTCGAAGGAACAACACAAATTTAGGTACTCAAAACACATGCATCCCCCAAAACATCCCCATTCCTCAACACCCTCAACATCCAAACATACCACTTCCATCACATGTTCACAACCCAAACATGGCACCAACATTTCATGCCCAACCATATTCTTCAATCACAACAAATGCCCAAAATGTTCAAACCAATGTCCCTAGTGTTCAACAACCCTAATTCAATATCCAAGGACAAATGAACACAACAATGCAAGTTCAATCATCACAACACCATCCAATTGATACCCAAAATCAAATGGCTCCACAACAAGTGCCTCAACATCAAGGAAATTCATTGACCCAAAATAAAGTTAATAAAGGTAATCCTCCAAATCAATTGATCCCAAATCAAGGTATGCCACAAACATCACAACACCAAGTGGCCTCATTTCAAGTATCCCAACCTTTGGTTCAACATCAAGGAGTCCCTCAAACAATGCAAAATCAAATGGGTCCTCAAACTTATATTCCTCCATCAAAATCCCAAATTTTTCAAGGATTGATAACACAACAAAATCAAGGAAGAGTTTCACAACAAACCCAACATGTGCCAAATCAAAATCAAGTGTCCAACAATCAAAATTTGATCACACATCAATACCAAAATCAACTCAATCCTCCATCACAAGCTACTCATAACATAATTTCACAAAATCCACCGTAAAATCAACTCAATCCTCCATCACAAGCCACTAACAACATGATTCCCCAAAATCCACCACTTATTCCACAAAATTAAAACATCCATCAAGCCAATACATTCAATCAAACCAATATGTCCCAAATCAAAACACAATTTCATCACCTCAAGGAAAAATGCTTTTTCTTATCAACAATCTATTTCATATCAACAAGCACAACAAGAACAAGTCCAATTGCAAGCACAACAAGTGCAATCTCAATTGCAAGCACAACAAGTACAAGCCCAATTACAGGCTCAATAAGCCTTGCAAGCACAACAATAATATTCCCAACAACAATTTCTTGTACAACAACACCAACACGACTTGTATTACAACCAACAACATCCATATGCAAATTCACAACAAAATGTCTTGAATCAAAATTCACAAGGAGCATACAACACACCACCACCATTATCACCATTAAATCCGTAATATCAAAACAATTCATCATGCACACCATTCAACACAAACACACCACCTTACCAAAATCCTACATACAATTCATTTATCATCCCACAATACAACACGTATGCTCCAACACCAAACAATCCTCAAGATTATCTTTCCTTGCAAATTAGAATGCTCATGCAACAAAGTCAGGATATCCAAGCTGGAAAAACAAAGAAATTATATGTTGCACGAGACTTGTGTCCATATCCTTTTGATCATAACATTGCAATGATACCATTCGTGCCAGGATTTGAAATCCCCAAATTTGACAAATACAAAGGGCGTGGTTCAATCTAGAGGATCTCATTAAGGAGTTTTATGTGGCATGTATGGAAGTATCATACAATGAAGTTCCTATTTGATGTGTCTTTTCCCACATATTTTGGGAGGCCAAGCGATAGAATGGTTCTCGCACCTACCTCTTGGAATCTAAACCTTTTAAGAAATAATAGATCAATTTGTAGATCACTTCTCGTACAACCTCGATATGGATGTAAGTTTGGAGGAACTATACACCCTAAAATAGAACAAGAGTGAATCATTTGCATTTTTTTTACAATGGAGGCATAGAGCTAGTAAATGCAAAAATGACTAATCTCTTAGGCCTTTGAGGGGCAGCAGAGACTATGATGACATTTACGGATGCATCATGACTAATGGAGGAATTATCTAAAGAAAAATACTCAACATCTATCCTTGAAGGATCTGATGTGAGAGGAGATTCATCATTCGCCAATGCATCATCTCTACAAGAGAGTGCATTGGAATGAAGAGAAGGTAGAGTAACATTAAGAAAAGTATTAATGATTTCATCTTCTTGCAACAAAATATCCTCTAAAACAAGAAGAATTTCATGAGAAGTGTAAGGGGAAAATATGGAATCAATTATAAAGAATAAACCCACAATACTAATGATATGAGATTGCAAACAAGTTAATGAATTCAAACAAAAGTTAATCAAAATAATGACACAGTTAAATCTAAAAAAATGAGAACAACCTTACCATCCCATTTCAGAGTAACCCATGTTGTTTGATATGTCGGATTGATTCAACACAAGAGCCTTCATGATAGTTGCAAAATATTGATGCAAGGTGATGACCTAGATGCTATGATAAATTCTCAATTGTTCAAGAATCAAATGGGCAAGGCTTTGCTTTGAAAATTATAGGTTATGATTATGAAGGACGAAGGGTTATTTTATAGATTTTAGGAAATTAAATCAACGATTTGAATTAAGAGGTGTTGATTTGAGATCAAAGGCTGAGAATAAATGAGAGGAATTAATTGCCCAATTAACTAACTGTAACTAGCTGCGGGATTTTAGTTAACCGGTTGCATGAGATATTGATTGAAATGTTAAGTCAAGTGATAGATTAGAAGAGTGATCAATCAATATCAGTTGATTGAGAGTGTCAATTAAGATTTGAGGGAATAATTCATGATATAATTAATTATTTGAGGAACGTGCAAGATAAGATTGAGATTGAAGATGATTTTTTTTTTGTACAATAAGATAATTGATTAAAGTAATTAATTAATTGAGGAACATACAAAGATAAGATTGATTAATAAATAAAATATTTATTTATTAACGGATGATGTCTCAAATAAGTTAAGTCAAGATATTTAGAAGGAAATTAGGATAATCAAATAATTAAAGATAATTATTTAATTAATAGAGGGAAATAAGGGCACATGATAGAAATTATATTAAAAGGGGATTAATGATGCTAATGATGCTAATATGGAAAAATGTAGTTTTGAGATGTGTGAAATGCATTAGTCATTTTTACATGTCTACAAGAAGGATTAAAGATATTGAGTGACATGGGCAAAGCCAAGTCACCACCACATGCATGGAATGGAACATCTTAACAATTTGAATAAAATTTGAAACTGAACTAATAAAAGAAGGCATTAAATGCATTTTAAAAATAACAAGCTAAATACAAGAAATAATACATAAACAAGTTGGCTAAAGGTCAACACATTATTTCTACCTTGATGACATGGAATGGGGTTCAAGGCAACACCCCAAATTTTTTTCTTAGAAGGACAAATCTTGGATTTGTCCCTTTTTTGGAAGGATCCTTCATGTCAGGTTCACCAAAATGTAGAGGATGAAATTTTATACCCTCGAGTCTCAGAACAAGCAAGAGTCTTCAAGGAGAAAATGGTCCTCAAATACCTCAAGGAATAAGGCTCAAGTGACAAGATAAAAATAAGAGAGTTCCATAATCAAAAAAGAGTAGATCAAAAAGGTCTTCTAGAGAGACTAGCGAGCTCTCAACCAAGGACACCAATGCGACACACAAACGACAATGTAGTGCACTGACATCTTGTACATAATGAAAACTAAGAGTGTCACAAAAAATAACTAAATGACTACTAACAATTTGATTGCTAAGAACTCTTAAGAATGTGCGAAAATAATAGAAAGTGACAAAACTAAATTAAATGAGATGTAAATTAAATGAAATCTAAATGATAAAATGAAGGGAGAGAAATAAGATGCTCACAATAGACCAAGCAATGAAGCCTCCAATAAATTAATGTTCAATACTTGCACAAATAAGACCGAGATAAAATGTTGGGGTTGTTTAGGGGCTTGCCTCAGTCAAACCCCTATTTCGATGTTTCCACCTCCACATACAACCAGATGGATAGATAGAGAAAATAATAGACTGTGAAATAGATAAATAGACGAGATAGATAATTCATAGACAAGGGATGTGAGGAAACCCAAGATTCTCAAAGGCACAAGACAAGTAAATATCACTTGTAAGGCTTAAGGAAGCCAGAGAGAGACAATTATGAGAGCCAAAAGAGTTTTCCAAGAATGTGGTAGGAGCTTGAGAGTGTTGTAGCAAGTTGTAGAGAGTTGTGCAAGCAAGAGAGCAAGAGAAAGAGAAGAGAGAATGTTCAAGAGAGACCAAGAAAGAGCTAAAGACTACAATAGAAGGAAAGAGATGGATTTAAAAGAGAGAAGAGGAGGGAAAAGAAAGTTCTTGAGCCGTTACAAGGCATCTCAAACCATTTCCACCGACAAAGGTAAGTGACAAGTGGCAACATGCTTGAGAATGACTGTTTGAATGTTGAAATGTCATGAGACGCTAGTGCGGCGTGTGAATGTCCACATGATGTGCTAGTGTCGAGAAAAATTACGCTACGAAACAGTGGGAACGAGGAAACACAAGGTTTGACGTAAAGCTAGCATGCAAAGGTAGTTGTTGAAAAGGGGTCCTAAGCATCCTGAGAGGGGAAAAGGCTTATGTGAGGGCTAAAATGAGCCCACACAAATGCTAAGGGAGTGGACACTAAATTGGATACAAAAGTGTAGGTGAAATTGCAAGGGGGTACAATTTTACGGTACTACACTTATATCGTCTAGGCCTTTGATATATGTTCCTAATGTCACATTTAATAGTATGCTAAGACTAGTGGGATATTTTTGGACATTATGACGTTTATGGATTTTGGACCTTGTGGCTTTTATGGATTTCATGAAAAGTTTATGTTTATCTTCCCATATGGGTAAACTCATGGAGATGGTAGTATTTGATGGTATTTGATCTAGGATAGAAATAGTGGTAGGAGACTTATGGATGGGTGTTGTGGACAAGGATGTCTTGGATTTTTTGTTTTGTTGTTTATCCCATGCGAGTAGTTCTTGGACAATATATTTAGTAGATTGGGATGAATCAAAGGTCTTGGGTGACAATGATTTGGAGGAAGCTGATGTAAATGATTAGAAGATGTGAATAATCTAAATGAGTTGGGTGAAGAGGACTCAAATGACATGGATTGGGGTGATATGGAATCTATGATAAGACGGTCCTTAAGGATCTCATTAGTGGTGTCTTGGTCAGTGTTAACGGTATCATCATAAGGGCCATATTCAGGCTAATTGGTAAGATCATCCTCGTCATCATATGGATCATATTCAAGTTGGTAGATAAGATCATCCTCATCATCATAAGGATCATATTTAGGTTGATTGATAAGATCATCCTCATCATCATATGGATCATATTCAGGTTGGTAGATAAGATCATCCTCATCATCATAAGGATCATATTCAGGTTGATAGACAAGACCATCCTCATCATCATAAGGATCATATTCAAGTTGATGGACAATCCCATTATAGTCATTATACTTGGCTTAATTTGGGAAAAAGACTTCATTTAAAGGGCTCATGGTGTTGGATTTTCCCAAGTGATTATGATCTTTTTGCTTGCTTTGATTATGAGTTTGGTCTTTACTTGTGTGGGATTTGGATCCATCGTTTTAGTTAGGTTCTTGGATTTTTAAAATTGGTATGATTTGTATTTTGGATTGTTTTGACTTATGATGACTATATCAAAAGGATAACCCTATGTGGACTTGGTAGATGACTTGGATGGAATACATGGATGATTAGGATGACCCCAAGGATGAGAATAGATTATTAGGTGGACTATGTGGATTTGACTTATTAAGCTCCCAACCCTAACTCCAATCCCAACCCTAACCTAAGCCTAACCCTATTTCTCATAACTCTAACCCTAACTTTAAACGTTTAATATAATAATATAAATTAATTATATATATATATTATTAATAATAACAATAATAATATATATATAGTAATATTATATATAATATCTATAAATATATATTAATAATAACACAATAACAAAAATATAATACTAATATAAATTAAAAAAATATTTTAATAGTTAAAATATTATAATTATAGATTTAAAAATAATAAAGAATATTTTAATATAAAAAATATTAAATTACATATAAAAATAATGTGAATAATATTAATATAGTATTTTTAATATTAATAATATAATACTATACATAATTTAGATATATTAAGAATTATATAATAATAATATTTTACAAATATTAATAATAAGATATTATTTATATATTAACCGCAACTATAAACTAACATATATATCTTAAATATAATCTATATTAAATATATTGAGATATATTAACATTAAAAAATATAAACTAATTAAAATATAACATGATTTTGAATTAAGGCCTTCCACTTGAAATGAATAATGCTGGTTGCAGTAGGTAGTAAGTATAGAATATTGAATTCAAATTAAGTCATCATTTCCAGCCCACTTTCTTGAATGTGCGCACGGGAGATATCTTCAAGATAAGGTTGAAAATAAATTAAATAAGGAAATGAAAAATATATACGTTTGTTTGGTGAAGCTACGGACAAATAGCAACAGCAACATCAAATTTTCACTGGAAATTTGACGGTCGACTCGGCCTGTCAAGCAATATATTTGTGACGGTAATTCAACTAAAACTTAAAACAATTATATATAAATTAAATATATATCTATGTTTTTATTCGTATAATACAATCTCTTAAAATTTTAAGTGTGTTCCGACAAAAATGTATAAACACAGCTATACGGCCATCAAATTTCGTCAACCAAAGCATGTCGGAAGCCTCCGGGACTCTTCCTCACACCAACCATTTTCTTTATTCGCCTCGACTTTGACTTCTGACGCCGCCTCCATTTTCTCCCTTCCACTCCCGATTCCCATAAATAGCACGCCTCAACAATCAGTGTATTCACAGCAAACTCTGAATCTTTCCGGGAGATTGCAGTCTAGGAAAGAGTTATTCCCAAACTTTTCTTCATCGACGTGCTTTTTGCAGTTAGAGTTAGAGCGCGGGAAGCGAGATGTCTGGGGGCAATGCTAGCGGTGTGAGCGCGAGGGACATATGCCGCCCGCCGACTCTGCCTCTGCCGGTTGGCGGGGTGAACCCGATCCACGTGGAAGGGGTGGGTCACGTGAGCAATCCGCCTCACTGGAAGAGGGCGGCGGAGGCCATGGAATGCAGCCACGTAGAGGAAGTGAGAAGAATGATTCGACAGTTTTACCAAGCGTCCAAGGTGGTGCTACGAGGCACTAGCCTAACGGTGGGTCAGGTGACAGCCGTGACTCGGAGAGGGGAAGTGAAGGTGGAGTTGGACGAGGCCAGCGCTAAAGCAAGAGTGGAGGAGAGTGCGAGATGGGTGGCGAACAACATAGCGAAAGGAACGGACACATACGGGGTGACAACAGGGTTCGGAGCCACCTCTCACCGCCGGACGAACAAGGCGGTGGATCTGCAGCGCGAGCTGATCCGATTTTTGAATGCGGGCGTGCTGGGGAAGGAGGAGGGGCTACAGCTGCCGTGCGAGTACACCAAGGCCGCCATGCTCGTCCGAGCTAACACCTTAATGCAGGGCTACTCAGGCATTCGCTGGGAAGTACTGGAGGGCCTCCGGAAGCTCGTGGACTGTAATATTACTCCCAAAGTGCCTCTCAGAGGAACAATCACGGCCTCCGGCGATCTCGTGCCTCTCTCCTACATTGCTGGGCTGCTGACGGGGCGCCCGAATTCCAGAGCCGTGACGGGTGAGGGCGAGGAGATGGACGCCCTGGAAGCGCTCAACAGAGCGGGCATTACTGGAGGACCCTTCGAGTTGCAGCCCAAGGAGGGCCTGGCACTCGTCAACGGCACTGCGGTCGGCTCGGCAGTGGCGGCCTCCGTCTGCTTCGACGCCAACGTGCTAGCCGTTTTGGCGGAGATTCTGTCAGCCCTCTTCTGCGAGGTTATGCAGGGCAAGCCCGAGTTCACGGACCCTCTGACGCATGAGTTGAAGCACCACCCGGGTCAGATTGAGGCAGCGGCGGTGATGGAATATCTTCTCGACGGCAGCGACTACGTCAAGGAGGCGAGGCGGGTGCAGGAGACTGATCCGCTCAGCAAGCCCAAGCAAGACCGTTACGCTCTGCGGACCTCCCCGCAGTGGCTGGGCCCGCAGATCGAAGTGATTCGCATGGCCACCCACTCCATCGAGCGGGAGATCAACTCCGTCAACGACAACCCCTTGATCGACGTGGCGCGTGACATGGCCCTCCACGGCGGCAACTTCCAGGGCACGCCTATTGGGGTGTCCATGGACAACACCAGAATTGCCTTGGCAGCCGTCGGGAAGCTCATGTTCGCGCAGTTCTCAGAGCTGGTGTGCGACTACTACAACAACGGCCTGCCTTCCAATCTGAGCGGAGGGCCCAATCCAAGCCTGGACTACGGCTTCAAGGGCGCCGAGATCGCCATGGCCTCCTACACGTCTGAGCTGCAGTATCTCGCCTCGCCCGTCACCACTCACGTGCAGAGCGCCGAGCAACACAACCAGGACGTCAACTCCCTGGGCCTCATTTCCGCCAGGAAGACGGCAGAGGCCATTCAAATACTGAAGCTCATGTTCGCCACTTACCTAGTGGCGCTCTGCCAGGCCGTTGACCTCCGCCACTTGGAAGAGAACATGCGAGCCGTCGTGAAGCATGTGGTGTTAGAGACCGCCAGGAAGACCCTCACCACCGGGGAAGACGGAGCCCTGCTTCCCGCGCGCTTCTGCGAGAAGGAGCTCCTGCAGGTGGTCGACCATCAGCCGCCCTTCTCCTACATCGATGACCCCTCCAACCCTTCCTACGCACTCATGCTTCAGCTACGGGAAGTTCTCGTTGACAGCGCCCTCCAGTGCCCCGTCGAAGACGACATCCCCCAGCTCGGAACGCCGCTGCTCTTCCGCAAGATTCCCATCTTCCAAAAGGAGTTGAAAGCTCGGCTAGACAAAGAGGTCCCCGCAGCCCGGGACAGATTCCATGCAGGAGATTTCCCAATCCCCAACAGAATAAAGAAATGCAGAACTTACCCCATCTATAAATTCGTCAGATCCCAACTGGGAACGGAGCTGCTGAGCGGGGCCAAGACAAGGAGCCCCGGAGAAGACATCGAGAAGGTGTACCGTGGAATTTGCGAGCCGGAGAAGCTGTTCGGCGAGGTAGTAGTGAAATGCTTGGACATGTGGCGCGGCTCAGCAGGGCCATTCACTCCCCGCCCACAGCATCCTCCCCTCTCTCCTGCGCCCTTCAACGCATCGTATTGGTCCTGGTTTGACACCGCCAAATCGCCTTCCGCCACCAGCGGCAGAGGATTCTGGAACACAGCCAACGCCACCCTCTGAGCTCCTCTTTCTTCTCAGCCCCTAACACTCACTATGTGTACCAATTCTCCTCACGCGGATGCATCATTCCGCGAATCGTGCCAATTCTTCCCTCTTCCACAATAAATTATTCAATGTAACAAGACAGTTATATTTTTTTTTTCCTTTAATAAATGCAAGTTTACAATATCCATTTGGATAAATGCGCGTTTACCCCTGCCTTAAAACTTGAAACCTCTCTCAAACTTGCTCGCTGCAGTCTGCCGGCGCCAGGATCAGGGATGTCTGAATTCGAAAAGCGACCACACAAAAATACAGTGGCGCGGAGATAAGCAAGCAGATGTAACTATACAGCGTGGGACACACACCCGCCCACACTCCAACCAAAAGCCCGTGCACCATTGCCCTAATTAAATCGGTCTATCCTTTAACACACCATTATTGCTGCAATTCCATTTCTTTTCAATTTGAAATTTATTTTTTGGCGACTTGAAACATAAAAGACAGAAATTCTATGAGCATTCAGATATTCAGTTTTTGGTTTCTTACAGTTTGGCTTCACATTCTTATATTTTCAGGCTTGGGGATTCTTCTTTCCAGTTTACAGTAGGTGGAGCAAGTTGTGGTTAGCCTCGAAAGGGATTAGAAATAAATATAATACATAAAATAATCAATTCTAAAAATATAAGTATGATTTTTAAATTAGTATTTTTTTGGGCTGAAGGTAACTTGAGGGTTAGACACCCAGCAGTCACAAAAAAAGAAGAATTAGAGTTATGGATTCTGGTAACCAGAGGTTCACCAGATCCTCAATTCTCAATTTTTTTCATCCATCCATATTTATTATTTATCAGAAGGACTTTATTTAGATACTAAGTTTATGGTTCAATAGTCTTTGAGAAGGAAGTAGCAAATTACCACTGCACCAACCCTGCAAGTGCTAAGAAAGAAGACAAAGGAGGCAAATTACACAAGCCTCATCAAACTCATTGAAAACAATACATTTATATGGTATCAACTCTCCACACAGCAATTCACCTCTTCAACCTTCATGGCAGCATAAACTTTTAAATTTAAGTAAGCACCAATTTCTTGCAGGCCAAGAGCCAACTTAGTTTGATTTTCCAGGACCACCCAAAGATGCTTGATGCAATTCTATAATTTCTCCCCGTTATCCATCAATACATCAGTGTCATCATGCAGCAGGAAGGAGCTAGTGAAACATTCTTCATGTAGTACCCAACACCCTTACAAACTTTTTGATTGAAGGAGGAAAGTCTAGTCCTATAAAGGTTAAAAATACCACAAAAAATGTTTTTAGTAACATCAGGGAGCTCCATGTAAAATTTTGTGGTCCAAAAGGCCATCAAGATCGACCTCTCTACCTACTTCATGCTATGCCCTTGGTGGTCCAGTGCTACTTCTGCTGCTGGATCAACAACCACAAAATTGACATAAAGAACTGGTACAATTACTGGATCCACTGATGATATTACTTATGATGCCATTTGATGGCTACAACTTCAGTAATTATTTCCTAGTAAAGGGAGGAGAAAGCCAACTTGTTCAAAAGGCAAGGCAGTCTTTTTCCAAGCACTAGCCAAGATAAAGATGTGATGGCTGAGTGAGCTTAAATAAAAAGGATTGAGAAAAAATTTCAATCTTGAGTTCACTGCTAGCTTGGAGATTACATTATTGCTATGATGGTAAGCCAGACATAAATATTATAAAGTTGAAGATAGTGACCAACAGTAAAGGTGGTGATGAAAAGTAAAATTGTAATCCTGCTAGACAAGATGAAAAGAGTGCTCTTCTGTGAGGCTCAATCCTACATTAGGAGTAGTTGAGGTTAGGTTTGGTTCTCACCGAAAAGGATGAAATGTGTGAAGTCGTTCAACTATTTTATTCAGAGATATGACATGAACATTTGGGTGTGTCCCTGTTCAAATAAGTATGTGAGTGTGGACCATAGTAACAAAACACTGCAAAAGATCATGATAACATGCAAGTAATCACACTTTACAAGCATGTGATCTAATCTGCATAGGATCACCATTCTTTTCCCATACTCGGGCATGAATCTTGAGGCACCAAAAAATCAGAAAAACTCATGATTTAATCCCAATTTTGCATTTTATCTTTTGGCTTGCTGAGTCAATCCTAAAAAATATTTAAGTCTTTTGGTTAGCCGAGTCAATCCCCAAAAATATTTTTGCTACCATGGTATTGACTATAGAGTTTGTACTAGTCCATGCTTATTTGATGTTTCTTGATGAATGAATGAATGAATGCTTTTAATTATGTCCACGCAACCAGCCAGTCTATGGGACCCAAGAAAAAGAATTGAAACCACTTTTGCAAACAACAAAACAGTCTTCGACCCCACCAATTACTTCTTGTTGCCTTCTAACTCTTTGTTGATTTTGTTTCTTTTGCTATGTATTTTGATCAAGTAATTTATTGTTTCAACAATCTTCTCCTCTTCAAACAAGGCCACTAACGAGCTAACTTCTAACAAATCTGAGTAATTTCTTCTTTGTTTTCCAATCCCATAGCTCAACTAATCTACATTTGTTTTGAAGCAAGTAAAGAGCTTTCCAACCCCCTTGTATTTTTTTTGTCCTACAAGTCTCCCAACTAAGAGTGCTACAAAAATTGAGACCCAAATACTTGTATTCATTTACCACCTACAAAGAGTTTCCCTCAAACTCAAAATTCAATTGCTACTTAGCTCTTTTCAATGTAAATATCATGACTTTGATTTTGTTGATGTTCACTTGCATCCCTACATCTTGACAAAATAGCTCTAGAACTTTTAGATGTTCTTGTAGACTATTTTCTGAATTTTCCATTAAGGTAAGGTCATCCGCATATAGCAACAACTTAACCACATAAGTGGCCAAGAACACTCCATTGCCTCCCCGCTTGTCCAACCACTCTTCTAACTTGTCTATGTATATCCCAAACAAAGTGGGAGACAAAGGGTAGCCCTGCTTGACACCAATGTCACTCCCAAAACATTCTAAAAGACTCGCCTTTGTTCTGATTTTGGCCTAAACCTGGTCATAGAGTCTATGGACAACAGCCCTATACTTTTCCAGAATTCCAAGCTGCTCCATTTTGTCCCAAGTTTGCTTCTAGGAACCATGTCAAAAGCCTTTTTGAAGTTGACAAAACAAAAAAAAAACCTCATTACCTTGTTTATCCCAAAAAAATTCAACCA